>VZRZ01003747.1:746806-895774 GCA_013398175.1 Climacteris rufus | reverse complement strand
TTTTTTTTTGAAGTTACACACCTGGAATTAGCTTTTTCTGCCAAGAATTACAGTGCACCTGGAAGTACTAAATCATTTTAATCTGTTTTTTAGTGGTTTTGCACAATGGAATTGCATCTCTTTAAATCTTTCTTACCTTTTGCAAAAGTGAATTACAGCTCTAGACAGGGCATTTAATGAGTATGTAGATAGTGATATCATGAGATAGTTGTGCCCTACCAGTGTCTGCCTCTACTGATCCTAGGAGTAGTTAGCTGAGAACTACATCTCAGGGTTTCTTTCCTCTGCGGTGGCTCTGCTTACCTACATAACATATGGAAATGTGAGCATACTTACAGCAGATTGTTTGTTATGTTTACACCAGTTCTAACACTAATCCCCATTAATGTTTGATATTGCTCCCAAAGAGTTTAAATAAATGTCAGGCCTGAGATCCATTGCATACGTGTTAGGCATCGTATAAACTTCAGATAGAAAGATACTGAAGTGCTGTGGGGTGTCCTTTTTTTAACATCACTTTTACTGACTGGATTAACCACATCAAGTGTATGCAAAGCCCTGCTACTTTCATGATTTCTGTCATCACATTTAAGAGTCCTATTTTCAAGAAAAACATAAGCTAGTTTCACATCACCTTGAGAGCCCAATGTCTTGCTTCTGCTCTCAGTTACCTTCCGTTTATCAAATGTGTCTGTGAGTGCAAAGTGAAGGAACAGCCAGATGCACACTAGCAAACATAAAACTTTCTTCCTCTCTGTTGAAGAATATCAGACACAGCCATACTAGCTGCACTTTGCTGCAGAACAATAACCACCAGGGTCATGGCAAAGTTTGCCCCAGGCTCTGTAGCCCATCCAGCAGCAGCCTGGGTGCCTCAATTTGTTAGAAAATATTTAACTGCTGTGCAGAGAGAGGTGTGAGGGAACAGTCTGAGAACCACAGAAATGACAAGTGCCAGGCAGATCCCCAGCTCAAGCTGCTCCTTTGCCCAATATGACCTACATGTACTTACTGATATTTTATGTTACAGTAGAGACAAGTCCAGAGACTTTAATTCTTTGCCCACTACGTGGAGAAGGAAGCTGGTCAGGCCTGCTCCTTGCCAGATGTTCCCTTTCCCTCTCACCTCCCTCTTCCAATTCAATTATTTTACGTGAGACTGTTTCTCATGATGATTTTTTCTTTAGATTACAATTGTCAAAGGCTCAGTTCTGAGGCTGCAAAGCTTTCCTATCCACTGCCACCACCAATTCTGTCAGACATTTGGGATGCAACCACTTTGCATTTAGAGGTCTGTTTCTCATTATATGTTTACATAGTGCCCAGTTCAACAGGACTCTGTCTTAGCTGAAGCCTTTCTGAAACCCTTGTATTGTTGTATAGGCAATAGCAACAATATTCAGCTACAAAAGTCACCAGCACAAATGAGCAACACTGTGTGAGAGAGCCTGGGGATGGCAGACAGTCAAGAGCAGAAAGGGGTTATTGAGACAGGCTTGTAATTGAACAGAGCTGATCTGCTCCTTTAGGCTAAAGACAAGTAATTCTCGCTTCAGCCATGCACAGTAAAAGTAAATAAAAGCTGTAGACACAGCCATATCTCTTAAAACAGAGTGTTGTTTAGTAACAGAAATAATTGGACTTACACAAGTTAATATGTTTTGCAGCAGGAGATAATTTTATGTTAAACGACTAAGCTGTGTCTCAGCCTTTGCTGGGCTCATTATATCCTTTAAGTAGTTCAAGTTTCCAGATAACCAGCAGCAGAACCAGGTAAGCAGGCAAAATTAGTATGGCTGGGAAAACTTGTATCTGTCACACAGGTCTGGTTCCCACACACTCTGGTTACATCATTACTTAGTCTGTTAACTAGGAAACCAATTAGGCCAGAGAGCTACTGTCAGGTGACCAAAACACGAAAATGCACAAGAAACCCTACCCGAAAGATGGGATTTCAGCAGAGGCCCGCAGATAGCCGACTCCTCTTCTGCTGCACTGCAATTTTCGTATTTCGTTTCACCTTTGCTTTCAGGCTGAGCTCTGAGGTCCCACAGATTGATGGCTGAAGGAGCCTTGTTTCTCCCCTCAACAGGTGCACTGAGAAAATTGTTTCCTGCATCAAAAATTACACAAAATTATGTAATAATTTCTCTCATTCACTCTGGAAAATTTCCTTCTCCTTCACACCTTTTCATTTACAGGGTGAGAACAAGGCAGTAGGTACAGAACTGAATGCTGCACTGTGGGTAACAGTATGTTCATCTTAAAGGAAAAGGGTGTGTTAGACTAGGACACAGCTAAAATTCAGGGCACAAACACTTTCAGCAATGATTGTTTGTTTTCTGCAAATGCTGAAGATATTTCTCCATGCACAGAGGAAGTACAAATTTTGCTGGGCTTACCCTCAGGAGAGAAGTGTATGGTGGAGGAGGCCAGCGTGGGGCACTGGGTGGAGAGGTGAAAGCCAGTGTCCTGTAAAGCATGCACAAGAGGGCATGTGTATACAAATAAATACACCTAATCTCTATACTGCATCACTGGTCTGGCTAAAATACACCTTACATGACTATAAGCACATATTGTAGACACACAGACATTATAGATAAATGTATATGTATTGCATAGTACAAATGATGCTGGTATTTTCTAGCTTGCACATCTTTCCTGATTCTGGCATCACCTGCAGAGCTCACTGACTTGCTAAGTCCTTACACACATCTACAGAAAACCTTCAAACACCTCCCTTACCTTCACTCTGGGCCAAGAGCACTAACAAGCCACGTGCTCGTTCTCTATGTTCTCATTCAGATTTGTTTTCTGTTAGGACAATGAGAAAGAAAAAAGAGTTGATTAAACCTCACCTCAAAAGCCTCAAGAAGAGACTTCATGAACAAGGGAAGGGCAGGCTGAGGGCACAGGGGTCCTCCCCTGCTGAAGGGTGTACTCGAGTACCAGCTCTGCTGTTTGATCCATAGCACAGTGCCATTGGGTTAAAGGGTTACCCCCAGTGTGGCCCCCTTCATTCTGATGGCCTGTCATCGTTGGTTTTTTTGGTTTTTTTTTTTTTTGGAAAATGGTCATCAGAGGAAGCAAATTAATCAGAAATACTTTCCTTCCCAATGATTTTGTTGAGCAGATGATTTGGTCACTGTGTAGAGAGGAGCAAAGCAGTCCCTGTCGGATGCCTGCCAGCTCAGGGAACCAGGCTCTCGCATGTTTTCCAGCACAAGCACCTCATTATTAATTCATGCTCCAGGTCCTCTGTACATGCTGTTGCTAATATTAGGTTTCGACAGAGTAATGAGCAACAGCAATAGACTGACTATCTTAATATATTTTAAATAATGTTTGAAATATTAAATTTGAATTTGGATTTTTAATTAGAGTCTAAGCACAGTATTGACAATCTTCCTACTGTTTTGCAGCCAGCAAGCAAATAACATAGGGATTGTTCTGATCTGAACACCAAAAGCCAGACTGATTTGGGGGATGGATCTGAAATACAACACCAAACTTTAAAGCTTGAGGGAAGTTTGGCTCTGGCTTCTGTAGACAGACTTTGACCCATCCTTATCCTAAAAAAGGACTTTTGAGATAGGACTGTATTAAAAGTAAATAGTTGTGAGACAGCACTTATGGATATGTTCTGTAACATCCTATTAGTGAGATGCCCAAGGACAGCTGGACTCTCAAGGACACCTCTGTTATTAAATAAAGGGGACATGGGGTAGCTGAACATAGAGAAAGGGGCTTGTTGTGGTATAAATAGAAATATATAGTATAAATCGATACCATAAGGATCTATACAGTGGAAAAACAGTCAGGCAGGCAAGCTGTGGATCTGAAGCCCTACAGGGCTTCGAAGTCCTTCCCACTGCTGTGCTCCAGACAGGAGCATAGGTCAGCACCTAATCCTTGGTTGGATATACATGTATTAAAGGACCCATTTAAAATTTGAGCAGGGCAAAGAGCTAGAGCCATTTTCCTGTGAGTGTGCTGTGCATGTTTCTGAATGTGCTCCTCTGAGAGGGAGCTTGCAATGAAGATTTTGCTGTTCTGGAACTCACTCCTCCCACTTGGTCTGTTGGAGTCTGAATACATTGACCTATGGGGCACATTGCGAAGCCTAGCTATTTTCCCAGGATTTTTCTGAATGAATGACTTGAGTAGGTAGAGAGAAGAACGTTTCATTTGTACAGTACGTGGAGGCTTTTAATTAATAATGTTCCCATTTGAATGCCTATTGTATTTTTAAATGTGCTTTGTACATAGACCTAGAGCATCGGATAACTGCAGGGTTTTTTTCCAATTAAAACAAAAAGAAATCCGACAACAATGTGGCATTTCTGCCACGTCTTTTTGTGATATCTTTATACAGTATCTAGCACAGCAGTCCCTGATCTGGATCGTGACTTCTCAGTGCCAGCACCAAGATAGAACTGCCCAAACTATGGCAGGTCCCAAGGAGATGAAGTTTCACACCAATTGGAGAGTTTGACACTGCTGATCGTCATTGTAGGGCTGGGGATGTTCTTCAGTCAGTCTGTGACATTAGAGAAGTGGCTAGGCTCCTCAAGGAGGCTTTACCTTCTTCCTGTCTGGATTTTGTAAAAAACATTTCTCAGTAAAAAGATAGTTTTGATACCACAGATTTGCAATTTTTTTGTCTGTTTTGGCCCTCCCCAAACACCCTGACATAGCCTAAAGAGAAAGATTTTTTTTTTTCATTTTAAAATGTCTCCAAATGAAAAAATTTCCTACAGAGATATTTATTTAGCTGTTGGGTCCAACTGGTGATCTGCTGGTCAAATCTGACTCAGGGAAGTGTTTTTGTATGGTCCAATTCTTTTTCCCTGTGGGAGACGCAGGCACCTTTCCTACAGTACATACGTCCAAAGCATGTGAGTGCATCCTTCTGTGCCTGGTCATTACATTTTTCTGATTTCAGTCTGCTGACTATTAAATTTTTTTTAAATCTACACCTGGACCAGTGTGTCAAATATTTTGAGACAGATGAGGGCGCTGCCAGCAAACTGGAGTTCTGTTGCACAACTCTTTGTGTTTAAGCTGTTTTCTTGATGAACAAGTTGCACAAAGACAAGTATCCAACAGGCTTTTTCCACACATGGCATTTGTCCTCGTTGTTTTAGTTCTCTCTGTGTTTTGCTGCTGTTTCTTTGAATTACAGCAGAAAGCCACCACCCTTCCTGAAAGCCTTAAAAAGCCCCTCCTGCCACCTCTGCGTTTTCATTCCTTTTCACTGAGTAGGCTGCCACAATTGATTTCTGATTATTTATTAAACATCCATTTCTCCATTTCCATGGGGCCTTCCCTCCCTGATCAGGTAAGTGCAGGGCAAAGGACCAGGTGAACTCAAACTTGTCTCCAGAATTTTAATGCAGAGCTCATTTGAGAAATACTATGGACAGACCACACTATTTTTCTTCCTCTCGGAAAATGCTGTAAGAATCTTACACTTAAATCAGGTATTGCACGGGCTTCCATATGTAGCTCACCACAACCCTGACCTGCACTACTCTTGTCTTTCTATCTCCCCCAGGAATGACAGAATGGTTTGTAGTGAACTGTGAGAAGAGCTCAAATTTGTACCAATTCTGCCATTACATGAGGATGCACAAAGGCTGGTTACAATGAGAGGGCTGGATTTAGCTTTAAACCAAGATAAAACACCACTTTCCAGAGGAAAAGAGCTGATGAGATGCATTATTCCACAGAGTAATTAATCTATTGCAGGTACAGTGATCAACATCTTATTCTATTTCTTTATTTTAATTTACATGATGCATCTGCTGCAGAATTAAAGGCTTTTAACTTTCCATTGCTTTTGCAGTCAATGGAATCCCAAGAATATTTTGACTGGAAAAAATCATATTTTTCAACACAAATGATAGCACACATGTAAGAGGAGTAAACAGTTTCAGAATCTAAAAGCCTTTCCTATATAAAATATATTTAAAAACTGTTCACAGCAACTGCTCTCAGACAGTTAAGATTTACATCCAAAGGAATGAGGTACAATCATATATTTAATGTATCCAACAATTCATAGTATAGATGTTCAGCTGTGCTTGCCAATGCTGGCCATAAGATGCCACAAATCAAAAGAATAGTTTATTGCAATTATTTTTCCCTTAAGGATCCTCTTTTAAGACACTTATTTGAATACATGCTATGGTGGAGAATGTTATGATTGAATTATTCAATCTATTCAACAGTTGAAAAATTGTACACTAAGTCTGAGAGCTGTGATGGCCAATCCCTGCTCTTCTCTGATTATTCTGAAAGTGAGAAGCTCTGGGACACAGCCTTACAACAATGCTAGGAAAGAACAGACTCCAGAGTGACTGAGCTGACTCCAGAGTCTACAGCAGACAACACCACGTAGAGTGTCCTCTTCAGAATGAGCCACACAGGTAGTGACAACCTATTATAGGCAGATATCTAACTCCCAACACCAAAAAAATACAAGTGAGTGATAATGGTGGGAAGTGCTTACAATGGCTTACCATGAATGTTTATATCAGCCAAAAGCAGATGGTTATTCTCCAGCTAAGCTGGACTGTAGTTTTGGTGTTCTCAGGTCCATAGCACCCATGGACATTCAGACAACAACCGTGGCTTGCTGTGTCATTTTCCATCTCATCTGGCTGTGAGGTGGTGAGATCTGTATCATATTTCTATGAGCTGCACAAACGCTGCTTCCAGATTCAGCTGCTGCAAAACATTTTACATGAGCCTGAACAAAGAGATTCCAGCTGGTCCAGGCTGAAGCAACATGTTTGCTTCCTTCTCCCTTTCATCTCTAAGCTCATTCATGCTGAGAGCGGATATAATTGCTCTCTATAAATACATTCAGGTTAGGCACTAAAGCGAGAGAAAAGATACTTAAGCAAATGGACAATGATGACACAAGAACAAATGATTACTAATGAGCAATGAATAAATTCAACCCATAAATTAAAGTTTCTGATTATCAGAAGACTGAAGTTCTGTACCACCTCTCCACTAAAACTACGAAGAAGAAAAATAGAATTGTTTCTTGAAGCTTAGTAAATGTATAGACAAAGAGATATGGTTGCTTATAGCAGCAGAGGAATGGGTTTGGTAATCCAGAAGATCCCTTCCACTCCTACAAAAATAGTGAGCACAAAGTCTAAATCCTGCCTGCAGTTTATATTAATCTTCTGTTTTACTTTTATTCCAAGCTCTTAGGAATCTGGTATTTTTAATGTTCCACCAAAGTTTCTTTTGCAAGATTTCTTACAGATTCTTGTTGATGTTGGAACCAACACCTAATCATTTTTCTTTCTGATTTGCCAGATATATACTTGAGAATGAGCAACTTGATGGCTTATCTTCCTCCACTTCTGTGAAGGGCTTTCTTCATCTGCCTTTTTCTCCTCTGAAAGTTACACAAGTTGTGTTGTGAGCTTTTCTCATGTCTCTTTACACCTGACCTGAAAATGTAGCCCTTCACAGAAGTGTCACAGTCACCATTCTATTCCAAATTACCTCAATTTCTCTTCAGACTTGCAATGGACAACTTGCTATCATCCAGCATGGTAAATACTGCACATGGTGAATAAGAGCACTAAAGCCTATTTGGGGAATTAGTTATGGTATCAACAAACAGTTTTTCTGAACTAGGCTGAACCACCCCGACAGAATCTTCTTCCTACCTGTCACCCATACTTATGAGTTGGATATAATGTCTGACCTGAGCCTCTCTAGGTCCTCGTGCTTCAGCTTTGTTTAAGCTTACCAGTTCTCTCCCACTAAACAAAGCTAAAGCTCCTGTACTCGTTATATTGTGTGCTGCATGCTGAAATTTCCTTTTTTCTGGTTTTGATGAGTGCAGTTCTAACCTATTGACATCCATCCATGCATCAATGCCTCCATCCAAAATGCTGCCGCAAGAAATATTTTCTTTTAGCCAACTGCCTGACCACCTTCCTAGGTGTTCCTCAATTTCCTTTTTTCTCAACCAATACAAGATTTTGGTTTTACTCACAAACTCATTTTGCTGACCTACTGAGCCCCTAGATATGAGTTCCACCTTGCAATCCACCCATTCAGCGAGCACCTAACTCTACCTACTTGCTTGATTTTCAGTTCTGTTTATGTTCTGTTCCAGTCTCCATCTCCTAGCAGCAGCTCTTTCATGACTTCAAGTAACCTCATTATCCTCCTTCAAAATGCTGATGTAAACTCTTCTGTCACAACACCTACAAAAGAACTGGACCACAATTTTTAAGTTATGCTTCTATGATTATTATTTATTAATGTGACCGAGAGGGTTTAACTGTTTCTTTGTGCCTCCTCCTGTCTTGTCTCTTACATACTTTGTAAGGGGTCCAGGGCAATGACTGGCCTCTTAACCTGTGTTTATACAGGAGTTAGTTCACTGGTATTCTGGCTCTTGACAAAGGCCTGTGCTGATGCTCAGCTGTGACAACAGACAAAATAACACTGTTATGTCAGAAACACTGTTCTTTCTTTTTTTCCAGCTACTGCCATTCCCTGTCCCACAGTGAGTACTTTTCAGGGGCTTCTGGTCTTTACTCTTTATACCGGCCCTCTGGGACTCCCTCTGCTTTGCTGACATTCCTCATGATGATTTTTTTCTCCAGAAGAAGAGAACTATCAATGCACTGGATGAAGACCTAGGATATTTTTAGCGAGCAGACCACGGATGTGAGTTCAGGTCATCCAAAGAGCAAACTGAGCGTGTCTGACTGTTTGTAGGGAATGTGAAATAGAAAGGGAACCAGTGGAGCTGTGGTCTATTTCCAGTTCTCTTGTGGCTGCCTAGCTGGTGAGGTCAAAATTTTTCACTCTTTTGGAAGTCCATTTCCATTTGTGTTTTGATTGCCTTTGAGATTTCAACTAAGAGCTTCCAAGGGAAGGGACAGTAACATAATTTTTTTGAAGTCCCTAACACAAACTCTTTTAAGTGCTACTGTGACCTCCTGCACCACCATCTCTTTTACAACCCAACATAATTAGACCCTGAAAAGTGGTCAGTCAAAAACTCCTTCTTGTTAGGGGGGAAACTGTGCCTTCTTTTGGGAAAGATAGATATATCACAGAGCTGGAAGTCAGCAGCTCCCACGAAGATGGTGGAAAAGGGCAGACAGATGACAGCAAGGCATTAGAGGGGACAGAAGGAAGGATTTTCTGTGGCCTGGATGGAATTAACTGCAACCCAAAGTCCTCAAGTCAACTGTTACCAGGCATGGAAGCAAGGACCTACCAGTGAGGATTTTCTAGGCAGGGAAAGTGCTATAAATGACTGATTTTTATTTTAGTTTTTACCTAGCAACTTAGTGTTTCCTCTCATCAAAAGATTACCCTTCTTGTTTGTCCTCTACACAACCTGGCTTTGTGAGTTTAAAGCCTAACAAACTTCTCTGGGGAGCTCACTATAGGAAAAGGTCTAGAAGGCAGCTCAAAGCTTTGACCAGACCAGAGTCATGTCACACCTCCACAGTACAAAATCCTTGACTTAATATTTTTCTTCCTTTCCATATGGCATAGTAAGAAGGAAGAAGTGGAAAAGATATTAACTATAACAGAGTATTGATCTTGGTAATACTGTACCCCATATACCAAAAGCACTTTAGTGTCGTAATAACTACATTCACGGAGAATAAATTCAATGAGAAAATGCAGGTGTTTGCCAACCAATTCACCAGAAGAGGTTTGCCAGTCTGCCAACAGGGTGCAGAGGTTCCTGAGCTCTTTTCCTTCCCCACCATAGCCCTTAGGTAAAAGTTTGCAGGAAATTCAAATACTCATGAGCTGGCGGAGCTGCTGCTTCCCAAGCCCTAACAAACGTAAACACTTCTGTTTCAGCACATCTGCCATTGCAATACCTACAGCTTTTCCAGAACCAAAGGATTAACTTTATTGTGCTTTTGCTCGGCAGATCTGGTAACACAATATTGTACTTCTAAGCGAACAGATTACTCACAAGTTTCTGGATGCTACATCTTTAGAAACCCACTCTACTTAAAGATAAGTGTTGAATCTTGCAATCCCAGAAACATCCAACTGATGTAAAAAACAGTTATACCAACAGCCAGATGGATGCTATTTTTCCTCAGGTTATTTGGATATTCCAAAGTAATGGTTCTATTATTATTTTTATCACTTTAATATTAAACAGATGCAGCTTGTTTGTAGAGAGTGTTATGACCCGTTTTTTCTTTAGATTTATAAAATAAAACAATAAAAGATGTAAGGGTTTAGAAGGGTCTCTGTATTACTTTATCATAAAAGGGAGAGACATTACATCAATATAATTACATGGGTATTATCTGATATATGTATTAAAGAGCAATTTATGGACCTGTGCAGAGAGCCCCATTGAGCATTTCTAGAAACCAGAACATGTAATGCCACAGATATCAATTATTTTAGTTTTGGTAAGGTAGATGTACAGTAAGGATGTCCACTCAGCTGAAAGCATTCCTTTCCCCACAACCAAAGGAAATTAGCCAAACTGATGAGCTTTTTAGGTATTTTGTGAAAACATCTTTGAAATGTGAAATGTTTAATAACAAGGAGTATTGTTATTGCTTCTATTTATTTCACTTTGTCTCCAGTTACTTTATTTTATTAGACTATGAAGATCAATCAGATCCTCAATCAGATTATAAATCATCTTGCATTATAAAAGCTTAGGTTCAGATAGTGATATTTTTTTTTAACATTAATTTTTTCTCTGCTGATAATTGCTATGCCGAGTTCCCATTCAAAAGCAATACTATTATTATTGTTGTGAAATTCAAACATTAAGATTTCAAACACTATCGACTAAATGGCAAAAGTGCAGTTTCCAAATTATAAAAACCTATTTTGACCTTAGTTTTTACAAGTAGTCTGCAGCCAAAAGGTAATGGATCTATTTCATTTTAGTATGGAAATAATCTTAACTGAGGAATTAGCACTTAGTCTTGCTGTGGAGGAAACTGGGCTTATTTGACTAAGTTCTGAGAGTTTACATATCCAACCTGTGATACAGGTTTGCGTGGTAGGCAAACAATTGAAATGCACTTTAGAGTCCATGTTACAAACATGCTGAGTATGCTCCCCTCCCAGGGGCTTTAATAGGATTGAGGCTGCTGAATACTTTTCAGAAGTTTGTGCTGCATCACAGCATTGTGTCCATAGGATCAGTGCACTGTGTGTGGGTAGAGCTTACCTTGCCATGCCAGCACTCACTAGACCTAACAGTGGCTGGCCTGAACTTCCAAGTCTTAGAATAGAGAGGTTCCTAATTCACGTTCCTAATCCATGTGACTTTTAGAACTGCACCATAACACAATCCCTTGCATCTTTTACAGAACAATGTCTCCATGTCCCTGAGAAAACTTGAAATTTTTTTGCCAGTTCTGTCTTCTGCCCTGACAAATTATTTCCCTGTGTTGAAAACCCAATTTAGTGTTGAAGCAAAAGATCCACAGTTCTGGATGAAGACACTTCATTGACTCAGTAGGGATTAATAGGCATCTTTCTAAACAAATTGAAGTTACAGTCAAGTTGAGCAGTCCAGATCTGAGGTGTTTCTAGACCAACCTCAATATTAACACTTCCATAATGAGCATTTAGACAGTTTATAATCTGCATCTGTGTGACCATGTGTAATTTAGTTTGACAGGAGTTTGCCTCAGGCAGTATGGAAAAACCCCAAAAGCACATGCAGAAAACAGAAACTAGCCAAGATGACTCTGAGCTTCACAACTGCCCCATGGCATAGTTTTGGGCAGGGGACCAAAACGGGCTTTGTGGATAATCACCAGCCACCTGGGATTACTACACACTGTGTTACTGTCTGCAAAACCATCCCCTCTTATCCTGCCAGGGGGGCACTGAATATACTTGCTTCACTCACTGCAAGGATGAACATGGTAAAGAGTACCCAGTTCTGTACAATGCAGGAGACATGGGTTGGGGTACAACTCCTCTCTTTCAAAGACATCAGCTGTGAATTTAAATAAGAGATGCAGCCCACCAAGGCTCTGCTTGCAGCATAGGAACAAAAGCCCTTCTTGCCAGGAGATGGGGAAGGTGACCACACACACAGGGGGGTTTCTGGGGATGTGTCCATCATGTGAGAGTGTGGTACCTGCAGGACCCTGCTCCCTGTGCATTCAGTGGAGAGGGTTTATCCCTGGTCCATCAGAAGAACAGCCATGGGATACATCAACATGGGATAAGTGCACTCTCAACATCAAAGGGTGTTTAAAGTTAATTGAGATGAAGTCTGGCCATCTGCCAGGCACCAGGACAAATCCTCTCCATCAACTGTGTGTGGAGCCAAGGTCCTGTACATTTCCATAGCAGGTACTCCAAGAGGTCTCTAAATAATGCCAAAGATGACCATTACAGACTTTGATGAGGTAGGCACTATGAATACTGCAGAGAGATAAGTTCTCAGCTGCTTTAAAAGCTGCCAAGCACTTCATTCTGCTTCCATGTTCCATTATCTTGCACTTTTCCTATGGCCATATTTGGCAGAGTTTTTCTACGGATTCTCAGGACCAATTGTCCTCTCCCTTTGGCAAAATTATTAATCAGGACTACAGAGTTCAGTGTTAATATTTCAGCTCTGCATATAATGATCATACTAATAAATATCTTTGATTCCAATAGCTTTTATCCACAATCCAGATGGAAACCCAACATGCCCAGCTTGGAGCACAGCAACTCACCATTAGTTTTATAAAAGTACCTAATACAGATCTGAATCGATTTTTCACAGTTGGGATTTTCCTTCTGGGAAAAAAAAAAATTGAAGATCAACCTGTGTGCAAGAAAATATGAACAATGAAAATAGATGTGAGTATTGACTTTTCTGGCCCTTGCTTTGAGAAAGTGCTTCAAGAAACAGAGTTCTTCAGAGAAAAATGAAAATTTATTATAAACTCCTGTTGAAAAAAAATCCCTGTTCATCTGATACATAGTTTGGATGATTAAAAAAATATTTCACCCCCCACTACCTTGAACTCCAAACAGATTTAGGCTAAGGTACTAGCGTTTTCCTTGACACAACAAAAAAAGCAAAAGCTATAGTGACAATCAACACCAAAGGTAGCCTCCACAGAGTGCTCACAGAAGCAGAATAAAAATCAAAACTGCTACAGAGAAAAAACAAATACTGCAACAAGCAAAACTTTTTGCTGGCTTGAAGGCTCTACCTTCTGAAAAGCAGCTGCTTTGGATACTTCTGTGGCCTCTTTACCATAATATCTTAAAACTTTGCATGTAAATGATCACATTCACAGAGAGACACTGTTCATCTCAGTTGTACACAAGGGGAGTTGAAGCAAACACAACAATTAAAGTCTTTTTCACCAACGTCTTTAGGTACTTATATCCTGATTACTTTCAAAGGGAAGGTGGGAGTCTGAGTACCTCAGATTTTCTAGGTCTGTGTGACTCTCTGGAGGTCACGGGGCAAAGATGCAGCAGAACAGCAAAGAACTTCTGCAGAAAATTTTATCCAATTTATTTTTAACTCTGGTCTTCCAACTACTGGTTAATACCCAATCAACCAGATCATCTTTCTTGTGCTTCATATCATTCGTATTTCCCAACCCTGCTCTACTGCTCTACCCAGGTACAAATACACAATGGTGCCACAGCAAAAATGCTCTTTATATCTCTTTGCAAGGTATAGACACCTGTCCTATCAATGCTGCCACACATGTGGCTCTATAAAAGAGCTCAAGATAAATTGTTGAGACTGTTCATCATGTTTTCATGTTGACCAAAGGGCTTGTTGGATACAGCAACTGGTAAGGACACAGACCACAATGATTTGAATTATAGAAAGCAGTTGTCACCCTGTAACATTTTAAAGGTTTAAAATTGAGAAATGAATTTGCATTAACTTCTGTGTCGTGATATCACTTGGGACAAATACCCACAGTATATTTTCCACCATCTCCAACTCACTGTTTAATCTATTTGTATTCTACAGTGTTTTCTGGTTTTATTCTGTATAACTTATAAAATAAAGAGATTTATACAACTATCATTTAAATTATTGCAATAACTGTTATAACAGTAAAATGAGTATGTGTAATAATGACAAGTTGGATGAATGTACAATTTGCATACAGTTTTCAAATTCCATAATCTCACATGCTTAACCTTTGGATGGACAAGGAGGCAGATTGCTTATATTAGGAGTCTTTTTTGATATGCTGTTCTTGTGAGTTGACCAGCAGAACAGTGAATTTAAAAGGCTTACACTCTTCTTTCTTACTTCTGGTCCTCATAGGAAGAGACCATGGACTTACAGGCATCTGTGGATACCAGGATAAAAAACTATTAACTTACATACTTAAAATTAAGCAGTGTTTGGAGGTTTGTTGAACCTGCAAATACAGGCTTGCATTAGTTATTTGATGAAATTAATATTAATTTTTAATAACTTCTTTGATGAGTGTAAATTGGTTGTAATTGTAAACTTGGCTCCATTTCACTTACTACTCTTTGCTTGGTAATGTGTGCTTTGAGATTATTTCCATTTTACCACACTAGTAATGTGCACTAATCATGTTTTATCTTGTTGTAAGTAAATAGCTGGGGTATTGCACAGAACTGTTTGATCAGTATAGCATGATTTAAGAGAATGGTTATGCCTTTATTTGTCTCATAATCCTACTTAACATCTGTATGAATCATTACAGTAAGGTGTGTGTTAATAACAGCTTCCACATATACATTTCTATATACAAAAGCTAAAATATTAGCTGCCTTTTATTTCAGTAGATTTGAAGTGTCACTGTATTTTTCCATTGAAACAAAATACCAAAAATATTTCACTTATTGTATGTGTTTTGTCCCCCTTTCACTTGTGTCTCGCTTATGAGTGATATCAACCTATGTTGCACGATTTGAAAACCATGAGCTTTCTGGCCTTTAAACCCTCATGTGATAGAAAGGTCACTTTGTAAGCTCCCTTCTGACAATATCCACAAGGAAAGCTCTTGGAAATAGGAAGACATCTTGAAAACAGACAACACAAATCTCATTTCAAATCTGATGAGGCAACAGACCAAGCTGGCTCTCTACACACCTAATTTATGTATGGACTGTCTGCCAGTGGATTCCTGAACCCCAGCTGTGCCCCTTTCAGACCTGGGGGGTACTGGGGAGGGAGTTGGCCATGTCTGAAGAGAACATTACATAAATCCATCCAAGTGAGTCTCTGTGGTCTTTTCTTTCCTGCGCCATTTCCCTATCTTTATTCTTCCATAGATTCCTCAGACAAAATTTACCTCTATGTCAATGTAACTGTTCCTTCCTTATGGCTTGATGAAATACAAACATTTTATTTTGCAACAGGCCAGTCAGAATTTGGTTTGTCAAGCTTTGCATAGAAAGAGGCACTAAACCCACTAAACCCCACTAAATTTCCTTCCCCTCTATGTGTCATAGGCTACAAACTCTAAGGCAGTAATACTGTGTCTTCACTTGGTGCCAGTTTTTATGACCTCTTTTCTGGCTTTTTGCCATAACAGATTGCACAGATTGGCACTCCTCAGCAGACCACACAGGAGCTATACACTGTTACACAACCCTGCTGCTCCACACTGCAAACACCTCTCTCCATCATTTCAGTCACTCTCTCACTTTCTTTGTATTTGGCTTGAATGTGCTAATTTTGAGCTTGAAAGCATTCAAGAATTGGTTGCAACCTTGAATATGAAGATGCAAGAAGGAGAGCAGAGTCATGGCTAAAAACAAGAGGAGCATAATGTAGGTGTGTCTACCATGAACAAGATGCAGACACACGAGTACCTTGTACCTGACCTGCCTGCTGGGCCTGCCTACAAAAATCTCACCTCAACACTAACACGTCCCACACTTTATTTCTAGTCAAGAGCCATAATATAGGGTAGCAGGAAAATGCCATCGTAAGTCCTGGAGTGCCCTGCTAGGGTGAAACAGAATGTTCACCAAAACAGGATTGGTCCTCTGGAAATCCAGTGCTTCACTCCTGAAACTCATTCTGTAACTTGTCTGGTGCCCCTCCCACCCTGACCTCAGGGCTATGCTTTTAAAGAGAGGCTTTGCTTTTAAAACAGAGGATATGCTTTTCAAGATCTCACTTCCTACTTAAGCCCGTAAAGATATGTTTCGGGCCAAAATCACGATCATAAAAGTTAAAGGAATTTTATCCATTGATTTATGTGAGACAGGATTTTATATTTGATAATTTAGTGCAGAGAAAATCTTTCAAAACTTGTGACATTTGACCTGCCCACTGAAGCTTACTTTGCAAATCTTGTCCACTACTGACAGCAGAGACTGAAATTTTTGATAGTCCCAATAGAAACCATATATTTCATACCGATTATATTAGAATATATGAGTGAATAACCTACAGGAACATTAGATAACTGATAATCACAGCTTGTATTTGCACTGTACAAAGATTCTTGTCCACCCAAAGAAGTTTTAAGAAATATGTAGGCCATAATCAATGAAGTTAGCCAAAGGAAATATGTCAATCAAAAAGGATTTTAAAAATTATACCCCCTTGTAAAAGTAATTTATTTTACTTCTCTTCCCTATTTACCAAACTTGAAATATTTCACAAAAGGTGAGGGAAACTATCAAGAAATTCAAATTCTGGTATATTTGCATTTCTGAAAAAAAAAGTAAGGAGAAAGGTAAATAAAACAGATTTAAAATAATAGTGACCTTCCCATAAAACAGGATTTGGTTCACATTTTAACCTGTAAGTTCAAATGGTCAGTAATTTATCCTCATATATATAAAAAACTCTTTTAAGATGAAGTTCACTGATGTTCAGTGAGCACATATAACAAGCAAGTGCATTGGGGTAAACCTGAATGTGAATCATTAAATGGTTTTTAATAATGTTGATTATATTCATTATTAAAAATTCATTGTGTAGTTTGCAATTGAAATACCCCATTCTTGTCAACCTGAATCTGATCTCAGCTGTATGAATCTCACCCACTTTAATGGAGCAGAGTCAAAAAGTATTCTGCTGTAATGACTTATGAAAACCAGTCCCTCTTAATTTCCAGACACTTTGAAAAAGATATCAAGCTGTGCATCAGATAACAGTTTCTCTTTCACAACAGAAAGACAATAGTTTTAAGCTCTTGAAAACAGATTAATTGATCTAGCCCATAGGTTACCTACAAGACACATTTTCACAACAACTATTACTGTAAAATTCTATCAGACATTAAACTTTCAAAATAAATGGATAAATGACACCTCTGTTTGAATGACCTAGTCAATGTTAATGGCAACCATTAAATAAGTATCATGCATTGATGGATATTATTGAAACCTCTGTCTGAAAAGCCACTGAATTGTTCACATAGCTCAGCCAAATTACTTTAGTTTGTCTTAACATATTTTAAAATTTATTTTTAATATTTACTTTAATAAATATTGTCATATTTTGATATAGACATTAAAAATAGTAGAAAATAAGCTTAGAGCTTTTCTACTTCATCGATAAGTAGGTGATGGATTCCTGGTACATCTTATTCCTTCCACAGTCTGTGCCAATCCAGAATTATTACCTGCACTAGTTTATTCTATGAAGATGATGCTGTTTTTCAACAAACTTAGTGAAAACTCCTTTATGTGCATTGACATAGGAGACATTGCTAAGTGAACATCTTTCGTGTTTTGCCTCACACTGCCCCAGGACTGAGGAGATGATACTTGTGATCTTTCTCATTTACTGACTGTAAAACCGGGTAAGAAAAAAGAAAAACCTTTTAATGAGGTGAAATCACAATCCATTCTTGAGCTACTTGTGTAATTTACCTCACATTGCTAATGCACTTAGATATATATATATAGATATATATATAGATATAGATATAGATATATATACTTTTCCTTTAGGATGGGCATTCAAAATAGAATTGCAAGGTGATTACATGATTTGAAAAGAGTTTCTAACTAGAATTTACAGGATATCCTTGCTGTGTAACAAACATTCACGCAGAAGAAGAAGTGCCATATGGAATACACAGATATGCAGATTACAAACAGACAGACATGCAAATTAGAGATAATCATTAAGTTAGTAAAAAATATCACTTAGGAAAAGACTATCAAATGATGAGATAAACAGCAATGGTAAAAACAAACAAAAAAGAAAATATCTGCATTTTTTAGGAGGAAGAGGCAGAAAAGAAGGCTAATTAAAATGTTGGTAAGATGAGAACAGGGCCAAAAAACAGAGACATGAAAGAAGAGTAAATACTTCAAGTATATCTGAGTTAGCTACCAAATAAAAGAAGTCAGGAAGCCACAATGATGGTCACAAAGAAGGAAAGATATCAAGAGGGAATCAGAAAAGATGGACATCAGCGGATATTTTTTTCTTTGAAGAAGATGTCAAAATCCTTCTTGGAGATCAAAGGAAGTACAAAGTAAGTTAAAAGATTTATTGACCAAGTGTCATCCTTAGCTCACATACTCACTCGTCTAACTAGAAAACAAGTGAAGTTCTTGTTCTTACATAATATTTCAGATAAGTACAAGCAGAATGTCAGGTCAGAAAAGAACCTGTGTACAGGAAGAATATCTAACAATTTCTTAAAATGCCTATAAAAGAGCAGAAGAAACTTCCTAAGGATGCCAAAGAAAGTAATTTGGCATGTATTTTGGAAAACAATTACATAAAGTGTTATTTGAGAACTTTTACTTTAGAGCAAAGTTGAAAAGGGAAAATATTAACTTTTTATATGGGTAAGTTTGAGCCTTTCTGTGCTACCTTTACTGACATTTGAGATCCAACAATGGATTTCACTTTTGTCATTTCTGTCTGGAATATTAGTGAAGCCATAATCTTGTGTCTTATTCATTTTCACACAATTTATCATAACATCATAAATGCATTACTTCAACAAAGAAACAAACAATACCTGAAAAAAGTCTTGTTTGCATTTCAAAGATCTCTAGTAGTTTTAGATAGTTCCTTAACTAAGACATTATTTCCATGATAGCCTATATTGCAACAACAACATTAATGTGTTATTCATTAAAACTTTTCTGCATGGAAATGCAATCTAAAAATCATTGGGAATGTGTTGCTATCTAGATCTATGTACAAGTGTGCTTTCTGCAGGAGTTATGTCTAGTTGTATAGTCTGTGCTTCACTTACACTCAGCCTCAGTAAGAATTTATTATGCTAAACATCATAAACAGAAAATGCCAAGGTACACTGGCATTTCTGCCCCAAAGGGCTCAGTCACTGGATAACTCAACAAAGAAAAGATACAGAGAATAGGGATGAAATTAAATTTTCAAGGTCCTGCAGTGAATAGGATTCTCCAGGAAGACAGTGGGGAGGTGGCAACCTTGGCGCCATTTTCCAGCATTTTCCAGCACCTAGGCTGATGAAACTAAAGAAGGAGGATCCCTCAGTGTTTGTGACACAAGTATGCTTTCCTCACAGTGCTTTCCTTTAGTCAAATCTTTCATCTGTTTCCCTCTTTCTCTTGCTCAGGTGTCTCCTTTCGCTTTTCTTCTCTTCTGTGTTGACTTATGTCCTCTCGTACCCTTCACCACTGCTCTCCTGCAGCAGGGAAGCAGGAGAGAGGGATTGGGAATCTCCTCTTGGTTAAAGTTTCTCCCCAGTGAGACAGACTTGGGCAAAGTACCAAGCTCCTGTTCACAAAAACATCTAACTTGACAATTGTGCATCTAACTTGCCATTTGCACAGGCAACTTATTCCCTCATGACCAGGACAATTATTTGTATGAGTAGATGCTGTATTACGGGAATGAAAATCAGCACTGCAGTGATTTGTTTATTTAGTCTCCCTAAAAACAACTGTGTCAGCTTTCGTATATATTCATGACATTTCTCTTACATTGCCAACCATCAGTAGTGATTGTCATTAGCAAAAGAATCAAACATTGACTGACAGTAAAAGCCAGTAAAATATTCACTTGTCAGTAAAAAAGGCAAGATAATTTAGAACTTTTCATTGCTTTGGCATAAGTTCCTGGACTATATGAGTACTTTTAATATCAAAGGGCTTTATTTATCATAGTTGAAATGATGGGTTCTATAAAAATTGATACATATGACCATAAACAGAAGTAGTAAGAATCACAAATTGCCTTGAAAAATGTACTCCAAATTGCATAGGTTAAATAAAAATTCAAAATCTGGAAGTCTGAATGTGAGGGAAAACAAAACACAACTGGAACAAGTTGTCCAGAGAAGCTGTGGATGCCCCATCCTTGGAAGTGTTCAAGACCAGAGTGGATGGGGTTCTGAGCAATCTGGTCTAGTAGAAGGTGTCCCTGCCCATGGCAGGGCCATGGAACTGGATGAGCTTTCAGGTACTTTTTAACCCAGGCCATTTTATGACTCTATGTGTTTGAAAAATTGCTTAAATTGAGTAAATACTTTGAGTGTATTTTTCCCCTCCCTACTGGGGATAATTTTCAAAATCAAAGAAGTTAGGAACTGCTGTCCTAAATCCTTTGAAAATGTATGCTCTAATGTTAAAGCATGGGTTGTACAGGCATGAACACAGTGGTGATTGTTTCTGGCTATCAGTACCTGTATTCCCTGTGACCACCACATGAATTAACAGGGCAAAGTTCATTTTGAACGTCACTCACTCATTACCACAGCCCTCCTAGTAGGTGAGGTGCTTCACAGGGGACCTGTAAAACAGCTGCCCTCTGGGTGTCTTGTTTTGGTGGCCTTTTCCATCTGTTTTACCTGTCTCCCCTTCTGAATAATTTATTTCACCATCTCCCTAAGTAGAGCACCTGGCCTAGGGCTAACTCTTAAATTATTCAGAGCTGAAAACTATTTGGTTTATACTCAGATAATGTAATGACTTAACTGGACAAAACCCTTAACTTTGGAGAAACTGTGAACGTTTCTAGCTCTGGACTCTGTTAACAGTTTGAAAGGTTGGCTGTGTAAACTATGTACAATAGCACCACAGAAATCCTTCCTCCTCAAACATCTTTAAAGTCTCTTTCAGCAGTTAAAACTTTCCAAAGCGGGGTTGTTTTACCTTGATGCCTCTCTGCCACATCTCAGTCCCGCGGGAAGCCATAGGATGCCTTCGTGTGTGTGCACTGCAGCTGGCTTGTCCCTTGTCTTTATGCAGGAAAAGACACTGAAAATTGGCTGCAGGGCTGGACTTTGTACATGTCTGTTCGCTTCACAAGCAAGTTTTTGATCAGAAACACCAAAAAACACCCCTGTGCAGTGCTCCCATCAAATGTTCCATACTCCACTATCTTTATCTCACGAAGTCTACAGTTAAAATAATTCCTCCCTGCTTCTGTTCATAATAGCATGGAGAGAGAGCTGCCACACCAGAAAGGGACTGTACAAGGTTCTTAGATGCCACAAACCAGCTGCTCTCAGATTGAAAATTCACTGGTAATTTTGGGTGCAACTTTGACTACCCCTGGTTGTATTGATGGTGACTAGAGCAAAATTTCAGCTTGCTTTTAAGCACTTGTTTCATTTGTTTTCCCACAATTGCCCTACTGTTTGTACCCTTTTAGTTATGCTCAAAAAGCCTATGATCTGCCGTTTTCTCACTACTTTTGAAAATCTTCTGAAGCTGTTTAGAAGACAACCAATACAAGGAGATGATCTGTTTCACAAGACACTTGCTTCTTCACTGAAAGAAGTATTACTTTGAAAAGCCATGGTATCAAGGCATAATTTGATATTCCATATCAAGGGAAAAATCCCTTTCCCACTTCAGGTTAAGAGGAAATGATAAATTGTCCTGGTGAGAAAATGAATGAACAGAATGGAAGAAAATTAAGGAACAGTTTATGAGGAGGCTCTTTCCAAATGGTCTTGCAGTAAAACATTTAGAAGTGAATTTGTGCAATTTCTGTCAGGGTTACTCTGGCTTTACCTTGGTGTCACAAAGACAGGCATGGGAAAATAAAAAGAATTATTAAAATGAAATCAGTTTTGAAAAATCCATGCATTGTCACTTCTACAGTCAAGAAATCTAAAATATTCCTCACATTAATTTACAGGAACCAGAACTGATGCTGTTGAGAGAATAAAAAGAACATACAGTGATCTCTTTCATATCCTACCCAGACAAAGCTAAAATTATTTTCAGTTGGATTTTTGTCTGCTTAAGTATTGAAGAATTTGACTCATTTTGCAGCAACTAACATTTTCTCTTTACTGTAGGGATATCCATAATGCTCATCACTGTAGTTCTTATAGGCACTGTATGAACTGTTTCACTTTTGAGAAGTTTATCAAGTATCAGGTATTTGCTTTTTGCTCCAGCTTGGGAAATCAGGGTCACAGATTTCAAATGAAGTGCTTTGTACTCTCCAAGGGCAGTGAGAAAACACAATAGTACAGACAAAATCTAATCAAAGTATTTTGGCTTTTTGCCTCCTTTTTATTTTACAATGGGAAAAAAAATTCAAGGTGCGACTTGAATCCCTTCAGGAGTTCCCTTCCTGTGTGCGCTGTCTCTCGCCAGAAACGCGAGACTGACATAGTGATAAAATACACTGCCAGGTCCTCTTGCCCATTCAAAGACCCTCCCTCAGGTATCAGGTGCCTTCCCCAAGCTTTGAGGTCAACCAGACACCTCCCTTGAGGTTTACCTGGTCTGAAGGATACATCTACCCGAAAATCCGCTCAGGTAGAACAGCTGTTATCTGAGCTAGGATCAAAGTCCCCCTCTGCACTCCAGAAAAACATCTTCCAAGCTGGTCTTCTTTCTCCATGATTCAAATGAATGTTGAATGAGTCTCTGGGGACAACAGTTGTTGTGCTGAGGAGTGAGCTGTCAGAAATACTTTATCATGAAAGTTCTGTTCCTTTCAGGGCCTTTTATTATTAATAGTCATCGCTGCAGGGGAGCATTAAACACAGACCCTATTTACTGTACAAATTGATATATTATAAACTACAAAAGCCATTCTGGTGCTTTGCTACTTTACCTTTCTTTTCAGCATTCTAGCATGAGGGAATCTTTAACCTTTGTGTTACTAGAATACAGACAGTGAATTTTGGTTTAGCTTGGCCAGGCTGGAATACTCAGAGCAGCTGATTTTTTGAGGATCATTGTCTTGAGGAGTCGGTGGAGAACTGTGATATCTGTTCTATATCGCCTTTTGCTCCATAGTGACACTGAGTTCATTGATAGAAAGATTCAAAGGCATTTATTTCTCTGTGAGCAGGCCACAGGATGTGTCTTACAGGAGCTTATGTTTTTGCACCAGATCTCTGGTAGCCCCTACAGCTTTCTGCTGCCTGCTAAGGACATTGCACCTCATGCAAAATATGGGCATGTTATTTGAAGGTGGGTAACAGCCCGATTTCTTCAACAATAGGATGTGATAGATGTGAGGGAATAGCTGCTATGTGGCATAAGAAAACATGGCAAGACGGGTCTCAACTGTGGGAAGAACCCAGACTGGCTCCAGCCTACCACGGTGGCAGAACCATAGGGAGAAGAGACTTTGCAAGGCCAGTTTGCAGTGCAGTGTTGGATTTTAGCAGCTTAGCAGAAAACTCCAGAAAAAAAGCTATACAAGGAGCAGTAGAAACCAAACCCAGAGGGGCAGCAACCAGCCCAGAGGCAGGGCAAGTAACAAACAAAAAAATGCCAGGTTAAAAAAAAGACAGTCTATTACACTTAGTAGCAGACAGACCCTTGGCTCTGCACTTTCTGTCTTCTGCATTTTGGAATCGATCTTAAAATACCTCCCAGGTTCCTCGATAAAGCCTTACTATCCTGCTGAGGAGAGACAGTGCTCTCCCACAGGCCCCTGCGAGCAGGGGAGGGTGATGAATGTGTCACAAAGACACTGCTTGGCAAATTGTGGAGTCAGAATTCTGCAATGGCACCTGAGCAAGCTGCAGGTCATGCAGCATCGACTTGGGGAGCCACCACACAATGAGCAGTGAGGCAGCAGGGATGACACAGCCCATGTGGGTGTGCTGAGCCAGCAAGTCACAAAGAACCTCCTCAGCAAGGTGTGACACCAGGAAGTCACAAGAGTGATTCTGCAATTTTAAAAGAGCTAAAAACAAATTTAAAACGTTCTGGAGAGCAGTTTAAGTGCAATGCACCCATTCTGAAGAGGCAGCACTGTATGGCTGACAATCTGTGACCCAGTCTCCAAGGGTTCGTAGGCCAGTCCCAAACATGGGAGACTGTTGCTCGAAACTGAGCTTCACACTTGTCACAAACTGATAGTACCAGAAGAGACATGGGGAATCAGAGGGATGTGACACCTCTGTTGTTCCTGTGCTTCCTAAAGTGGCGTCCCTGGAACAGGTTTGAGGCACAACCCCAGGGAGGGTGGATGGGGGACCCGTTGAGCAGCTGCTCTGTGTGGAGAGGACGTTGTTCTCCGAGGCTGTTGATCTGGTCTCTCATGAATATTGTATTCAGTAAAAAAAGCCAGATAGCAAGGGGGTGGAAATGGCTGCTTTTTAAAGTACAGAACATGTACTCAAAAAAGGGTGTTCAGAAGTGCTTCTTCCAACCTACAGTGTGCTAAAGATTGGTACTTGGTACATTTAAAGGATGAGAAAAAAATTCACACCACTCAAGTATAGCTGTGACTTTTTCAATTGAAGAGTTTCTGACATCCAAAAATATTATGTGTGATTATGACTAAAGTCCTTAATAACATCTGAAACTTAAGCCTTTTATTAGACAGAAAGCATACTGAGTGTCTTCTTGTGACAATAAGAAAACCCAAAAAACCAGTCCTGTAATTTTGTAACCAGACTTGGACAAACTTCTGAGAAGGACCACACACTAGATTAGATTATTTAGATTTGTTGTGAGAATAGTTGACATGTGTTCCTTTCCCTTTCACTGTCCAATCTTTGTTGTAAAAGTGGACTCATGTTGTGCCAGTTGAGATTAATATTATAACATGAAAGAGCTAGGTTTGTATCATTTTCCATGCTCGTTACATTCACTGATGTGGGAACACAGTTATATTCTACTTGAGCCACTTTGTGTTTTATGGCCAGGATTAACAGCACACAAATACTTCACAGTCTTAGGTGGGTAGGGCACCTGCCCAGTGGCATCAAATACTATGAGTGTCAAAGTGACTAAAATTTTCTTTCAGGCTGTAAAATACTCAGATTACTCTAGAAGATCTTGGCATTTTCTTTACTCTGATACCTCTCTTGCTCTTTTCTTAACAAGACAAGGCCCATGACTTCTTGTTCTGTCAAAAATTCCCCCAAGAATGTGTTCTGTTTCTGCCATTCAAGCCTATATTCAACTCAACATATTCCTATAACCATTGTTGTCACCGGATATAGAATTTGTTATGAAGTACAGTACACTTTTAATGACCCTTCTGCATTTCCTTCTTAGTTACCACTGTTCACTAGGCACACCACCTTATTAACATGAAATAATGCTTCACCTCACAGCCATAATTTCAAATATTCCCACAGTATTCAGATAGGTGATACTATTTGTAAAACCAGTTATTAGAGAATGTAATTATTTTCACATGGTACTTTTAAAATCTAATTCTTTGCAAGTACTATTACAGTGCAGTTTATTAATTAAAAACATGACTAATGTTTTATGTATTTTATGTGTAACTTGAACTCAGAAAATGCCAAACTATTTACATTTATACAAGCCCTTGGAAACAATTTCAAAATGATATAACAGGAAAATAGCTGATACAATGGTTAGATAACATCAAAGAGTGGGTCGGGAACACAAACCATGATCCTTGTGAAAACTGATTCCTGAAGAACTAGCCAAGAGAGTTCCAAGTACATTTCTTCCTATTTACTGAAATACAGTGTTTGTTCTCACTCGTCAGGTAGAACCTGGCAAGTCTGTATTTGCACTTGTTGATCTTTCCCAACATAAATCTCTCCATTGTGGTCATATCAACAATATGTTTTCTTTACTTTAGTACTAAAATTTCTTGTAATATATGCTCTTTTAGACTGTATCAAGTTATTGAGGTAACAGTTAAAGAACATTTCAGAATAACATGCAAAGGACAATGAAATCTTGCACAGGTGTGAGATCTCTCTGATCTTCTTTTGCCATCAATTAAAAAAACACCTGCAAGTGTAAGAGCCTTCTGATCTTCTTTAGCCATCTACTGAAAAGAATGTGTGAACATTATTGGAATATGTCCTAATAAGCATGATGATACATCCCTAACCGTAAGACACACACTGCTCTCATAACCTCTTTAATGTAGTCAACTAGCAGACCTAATCTCCCATTTTGCTGTAATAATGCCTGGATACATAACTGCTCTTACTCTGTAATGGATACTGTAATTTTCTTGACAAAACATCTGCAAAGCTTGGGACACTAATCTTCATATATGTAACTTTTGATTTAATAATGTACCAGGCAAGTTTCTTGGGAAAGGATTGAATATGAATTCCTTACTTTTAGGGGAAAAAAATATCTGAAAAGCTTGATCCAAATTTGATCTGTGCTTCATATAACACTTTCATAGCATGATAATTACTTTGGAAAGGTTTGTGTGGGGAAATCACTTCTTGCCCAGACCCCCTTAAGCATGAACTGATTGACAGGGATAAGCCTTTCCAGGCCTTATTTTGGAGGATGATGAAAAACCACCATTATCTTCAAGATATGGTTTGTCCCAAAATTCCACCATAAATGTATATGAATACAGACACAATCTTACCCCAAAATGTGCGCTTACCTCTGTATAAGTATATCCAACTGAAACACACTGACCAGGAAACACCAAGGTAGTTCTTACTGACATGTCATAGAATCAAGGCTGTGTCTAACTTTCATAACCCCAGGTAAAACTCCAGAGTTTAATGCACTCACCACCATTTGGGATGGCATCAGCTGGGATACATTTGAACAAAAGAAGCTTTATTGTGGTTCTCACAGATTTAGCCTGACCCCACTAGGTATGAGAAGTGGATCGGGGTTTGCTACATAACCAAGCAGGAGAAGAAATCACAAACTTGGATGATTTCTATCTGAGTTACATACTGAAAAATCCAAATTCCCCTCCAGATATGAGCAGGAAGTGCTTCTTACAAAAATATTGGCCAATCTACATTGGGGGGGGGGTTTAGAAATTCTCACGCAAATAATGAATATTCCTCCAGTTGGGTGAAGAGTTACTTTTTCAAGTAAAAATATGAAAATAGCCTAAAAGGTATTTCCTCATATTTTTATAGTGCCAACAGTGACATTACAAGAAAAGACATAGGTCCTACGTGAAGATCTTGCCATCTAAGAAGATAATCAAATTGTGAAGGAACAGAAACTGCTATGTACTTCTTCAGAAGTAACCAATAAATACCAGATATACCACACAGAAGACCTGATTGTGTAGCCAGTAACACAGTAATAGATATTTATCTCAAATAAACCATTTAATTAGTTACCCTTTTTACTCTTGATAGAAAGTGTATGCCCATGCACGTTTCATAATATATTCAGAATGCACTAATGGTCTAAAAAATATTTTAAAAATAATCATCGAATTATGCTTTTGGAAAATTAAATATGAAACTTGGAATGTGAAACAAACAAATAAGACAATTTAGAAAAGATTAAATGCAATTGTTCTGTTACCTTGGCAACACAATCGAGGTGCAGCAAATCAGCAAAGTTGATGTATTGTTTTGACATACATGCACATATTTCTAACATAAATAGCAACAGAGACTTAATAACAATAGGTTTTAAAACTAGGAACTGATGTCATTTTAAATGTGTCAATCAAACAAACCTGTGAAAGTGTTTCTTCTATCAAACTGACAGTAAGTATATGCTGGAATGGCTTTATAAGAGATAGCAGACTTCTGACAGGTCATACAGAAGATGCAAAATCTGTAATTACATTCTAGTTTCTTGGATTGTGTCCTTTAGTATGTCTAAAAAAACTTTGAGAAGAAAATAAAACTTGAAGGCTATGATATATCATTCATTTCTGTAAACAAGTAAAGAAAAAAAAAGCAGCATATCTGAAAATGGAGATGAAATATCAGACTGAAAGAATCTGCCTAGCCCTTAAAATAGATGCACTTAAACTTCTTGTCTTATTTTATGATTGACTGGTGCCATTGAGGTTCTGCAGTGCAAGTTTTCAAGGATACTAAAAATTAACAATAGAAGAAATGTAGAAAGGAAAATTGCTGATGGGATACAGAGCCTTTCACCTCTCGGTCAGTGGTTTGAATCTGGGCTGTGTCAGCAGTAACAGGAAACCACTACTTTTTGACAGGTGTCAGAAATATGTATGGAAGGAGTGCATCAGCCATTCTACTCCAGACCCTGATGGATACATGCCCAAAAGCAACCCTCAAAATGAGAATTCTTCTTGACAGCCTAGAAACAAAACTGGCGTCTCCTTCCCTTCCTGGAGAGCATTGTCCCAGTCCCTCAGTCTAAGACCACACTATCATGGACTAGCTTTTGTATCAACACTGTGGTTAGAGAACTTCAGTTCTAATTGAGCAACATTTTCAAATCTCATTTGCAACTAAAATGCATTTGAACACATTTGTACATTTCTTCATGGGACCAATAGGTTTCAGGAAATCTAGGGTTTTACCAGTCTTAGATATTCCCACTCCCAAAATCCTAACTTTGAGGAAAAAAAAAAGAAAAAAAAAGAAAAAAACCTCGCACACATTCATAAAACTCACAGATACAGAAACAAGCACCTTATTCTGTCATTGGGTGGGATTAAGTTACCCATTCTGGCACATCATCTTTTTTCTTTTACTTTTTCCAGATTTATGACTCTCATCATAGCAAATGCTCAGAGAGAGGAATTTCCAACTGGAACACATTGAAAATAGAAAGGAAATAACTCACTATAAACAGCACAGAGGAGAAACAAGTGAACATGCAGGGTACAGCATGATTCTTTGCCAGAACATGAGTGGTGTACTTTTGTCTAGCAGACATTATCTTTTCTTAAGAAACACTGACTTTTACTTGGAATTTCAATCTACATTTTGATTGATTTCTTTTTCAGGATATAAGAAGAGTGATGGAGAGGACTGGGAATACGGACAAGGAAGAATAGAAGAAGATAAAAAGTTTCCAGCCGTGCTGTCAGGTTTGGTGAAAACAACATACTGATGAGTAACTCTTTCAGCGCTGTAGAACTTGAATGTTAATGGAGGCAAAAGAGATGGAAAGTTTCCTTGTGCATCAAACTCACAAGCTGTAAGTTGCCAGCCTTGTGGCAGAATCTCCCTACCCAAAACACTGCTGAAGTTGGGACACTGACAACCACAGTCAAAACTTGTCAGGAAACAAACACTACACAAATATAATCCTTAAAACAAATGTTTTATCCATAAATTGCCACTTCCCATTGGTGTTACTTGGCTTACTACAACATATTTTGTGGAGCCTGAGGTAAGGCAATGCCAACTTAGGACACACAGTGAATGTAATTCATGAAAATTTTTTTTCAAAAGGTCTACTTGTTAGAATTTGATTGTCAGGTCAGCTTAGACCTGAGCTTAATATGCTGTGCAATATGTGTTTTTTCACAGTCAACATACTCCTTACATATATAGATATTTAATCTAGAGAAGTCCAGGGTCTTGTGATCAGGATTTGATTCCTCTCCCTGGTCTTGCTGCTTGAAATTCAAGTAGCAACACTCCTCTCGTTTCTTCTGATTAAGTATTTTCATAGCCACTTTTGCACACTGTTTCTATCACATATTTGTTCTACATATGGAGCCAGAGCTCTATGTAGAGAACTCAGCCCTGGGACTGATGGAGATGAACTATATAATTTTGTACCTGGAAGCAGAAAAGTAAAGTCTTTTAGCTGGAAGTGGAGCAGAGGACTGTCTGTGACAGCCTAATCACCTTTATCTTAGAAGCAAACAATCTCACATTGTAACTTCTCTCTTTCATGCTACAATATCAGAAAGAGACACCAAGGCTTGATTTAAGAAGTTGCCATGGCAGAGAACTCACAACTTCTTCAGGTATCACAGGTTAATTATTCCCTTTAAAATAGAATTGATTATATTATGAATGTCTTTAGTTTCCATTTCCAAACCACATATCTTGATATCTTTTTAATCTAAGATTACAAAGTTAGCTAATAGTAAAAAACCTCTACACTGTTCAATGCCTACTAAGCCAAGCAGAGAGTGATGTATAGCAGACCCAGTGAGGAGGAGTTGTATATGGTGAGGAGTGTATCTGAGGCAGCAGGAATTCAATAATTGTACCAGAATATTAACATTTTTCATAACCTATAAAAAAATGGATTTCTTTTATAGAACTCTGGTAGATGTATTTTCTTGTTTTATCAAACATTTCAAAAATATAAACGAGTGCTCAATTATGTTTCTATAAACCTAGTTAGAATTTACATCATCTACAGTCTCCTCCCCTACATTTAAATCTCCATCTCACACTTTAATACTTTCTTTTTCCTGCTTTTTTCCTTTTACCCATTCTTTTCATATTAAGAAGCAATGATGGATCTAGCAGAGCTCTGTATGACTCAGCTGATAAAGCCTTTTCCTCTAGAAAATGACTCTTGTAATTACTCTAAAAGCAAAGCCTCCAGAAGTGATGAGTCAACGCAGGAGGTCGGACCAAGCAGCACTGCTGAGCAGCCTCTGCAAAGATGGATGGGGGGGGTCTAACAACAGCTCTGAGTGCCAGCAGAGTCAAATTGGCTGATTAACAGCACACAGGAGTTACAATAAGCACAGGGGTGCCAAGTCCAGCCTCGTTGTCTCTGTCTTGAGTCACATCTGCAGTAAAGGACATTGATCTGTTGAGCTGAATATTCTGCAGGTATTACCTCATGCTACTGAGCAAAAATCCTTTCCATTCCCCAGTGTCAATAGCTTAAGCTTTGCCAGCCTGTTCATATGAATTCATGGGAACCCACTGCTGTGCTGCTTACTAGTTATTTCCATTACAAAATCCCTCAAGAGGTTCCTGTAAGGAATGAAGGCTCCTTGGGCTGATTAAACTACCTGGAAACTCCCAAATATGAAAGAGGTAGTTCTAGTCCTATTAGGTTCAAGGCAAATTTTGAACTTGAACATCAAGGAGGTCAGGTCTTTGTTGCAATTTAAATATAACTTATGAAAAATGAAATCCTGCTGGAAGAGTGAGTGTAAAGTTGAGGAAGCTTTAATACAGTACTTAAAAAGGATTTAGTGCACACTGGCTGTTATTGTTAGTAATGTTTTTTGTAATCAAATCAGAACAAAATGCCACCTCTCTTTCTTTTACGAATGGGTTATTAAAGGAAATAGAATAAAGAAATCTGAAGAAAAAATTTCCCAGGCAACAATGAACTAAAGTTCTTAAACCACATAAATGCCCATGAAATTTGTGTATCTTGTACACATCCCTAAGCAAAACACAAAGAAAAAGCAAAAATATATACATATGTCACCATGCAGGGGTTCTCCCCTGTCTTTTACAGCCAACACACACACGCATACACACACACACACACAGACACAAATCCACAAACTTTAACTTCTGGATCTTTCATTGAATTATTCCAGAAGTACAAAGACAACACAGGGCCTCAGTCTGTCAGTAGCAGACTGACAGTTTAAACAGACAGCAGACTGTCTGTTTATAAATTGCATTTTCTTTATTTTTGAGACCGAAATAGGCAAGCACAGACTAAGCCTTGAAGCCCCTTTGCAAAGAGCAGAGCATTACTAAATGCACTGCTCAGTAGACAAGGACAGACAGACAATGCATATCCAATGGAGACAGGAAAGGAAACTGAGGTTTGGGAGAGCTGCTATGGATTTGCACTTTCACCTCAAGCAGAGCAGACCTCTTTGGTCCCAAATGTCACAGTCATTATTTCATTAATTACACCAGGAGGAAACTAGATACATTTGAAGATATGTGCCTGAATTCCTGCCTGCTAATGGGGAGAATAAATGAGCATGCTCAGAATATAAATCCAAGACACAACAATGACAGTAGACCTAGAAACATCCAGAGTTATTATCTATACTAAGAAGGGTAGTTAGATTCATTCTTTAAACCATCAAATCTTGTAATTTATGATAGTACTACAAAATAGTTAATCTCCTAAGCAGAAACATATCTTAATATTATGAACATAAAGTTCTTACTGATGTAATTTATTTGCCTTTTCTATGAATCAAAATGAAAGAGTGTATAATAGTTGTAATTATGCTGTATGAAAGAGAAAAGACCTGAAAGAACAATAGGTCTCTTAAAGTGTTACCTACCCCTAACTGTAATCTCACCTGAACTAAGGAACAAGGCATTCTACACATAGTGGTGAGCAAGTGCCTGCTGTATTTTTGCCTGCATGTTCTTTACACTTTTCCTTCTCAAATTAATTTGTGACATCCTGCAAAGCCCTGTCTTTCCATAAAGTTGAGCACTATGTTACATGAGAAGTAGTCCAACAGAAATGTAGGTCAGTTTTTAACTGTCTTTCCTTGAAATGGAATGGGCTTGCATTTTACATGGAAAGGGCCACAGAGGAAAAATAAATTGTCTAACAGTCTTTACAAGTCTGTGAGGTCTTTTAGCTTGAAAGCTTCCAATATGGAAATAAGAACATGTTAAATCATGTAAAACAGAAAAGAAATGAGGAGATAAAATGACTCTGAGAAGTGTGATGGGTCAGGGGAGACACTGTAGGATGCTGAAAAAGCCCTTTCCAGTTAGGTAGGGTGTGGGGAGCACAGAAAAAGGGCACTGTGGAAAATGAAAAAGATTTCACATAGCTGGGCTAAAAAGGGGATTACATAAATAAATAAACTCTTGACAGTAAGCAATCTCCATAGCCCAACACTTGGGCTCTCTTTCTTTTTACAGGCACTCCTGATGGAGCAATTTGCTCCAGCTGAGCCCTGCATACCTGGGTTCCCCTCTAATCCTGGAACGAGGGCAGACACCTGTGGTAACTCAGGGGCAAAATATTAACCTGCTCCTTCCCAGACTCCAGGGATTTGTACTTCAAAAGTAAGAGTCAAAAAGCTGGGAAAGAGGAATTGCCTTTTGTGCTACCGCTCTGACTGGCCCATGGACAAAATGCTATCACAGGTACAACTGCACAGTCAGTATTTTGGATACCAAAGAGCTTTGGCTACAAAAAAAATTCTCATAAACTCTAAGTTACTTACCAAGACAGAAACATGTACAGTGCAAAGCAAAAGAAAGATCTTCACCAAATGAATAAATTTACTTATTCATACAAGTTTGATGGGGAAGTAGTCCAATTGACATGGATCCCAAGGGTAATTATCACAGATGTTAATAAAATCCTCTCTCATTTCCACGACTGTAGAAAATTTTGTTGCAAATTTGCAACATGAGGAAGTATGGCACAGAACTGGCCATTAAGTCTTTCTAGAGGGTCTAAATCCCTCCACCTCATGAAGGTAAACCACCTTCCCCCCCAGCTCCTCAGCTTACACTTATTTAATTTAACCAAAATAAAATACCAAAGGCAAAACAATTGTCAGGAACTACTATCTGCCTTACAGGAAGTACTGCATTAGGAAGCTGACAGCAAGAGTGCTGTGCTTCTGCAGGTCTGAAACCCTGGGGTGCATCAGGTACCTCGGGGATTCGCTGACAAAGGGGAGGGGAGATGAAAGGGGCTGTTCAGGTTGCACATCTGGGTGGGGAACTCCCCTGCCTCAAATACGACACTGTGAGAATTCAAACCTGGCTACAGCACCAGGTCAGACTTCCCAAATTAGCGGTCTTCAGTGACAGCAAAAGCACCATTCTGTTCCCTTCAGCAAGGCTGTCTGCCCTGACTCTGGTGCTGAAACCTGGCTGTCCAGGCAGAGCTGAAATGTGCAGACACCCAGGTACTGGGCCTTCTTCACTAGGAGGGCTTAGGGGAACAAGCAGAGTTGTTTTCCCTCTTTTCTGGGGGAAGGTAAAATAGGCTGTGTGTCAGCATAGCAAACAAAGGTTTGGTTGCTCAGCCCATGGGTCTCTCTGCCAGGCAGAGTCTCCTCATACAGTAGCAGTTTGGTGATTTCTGGTAACTGACTCAAGACCCCACCACAGGATCTGACTTTCAGAAAGTACAGAGGATCCAGATACAATGCACTGAAAATCAGGTCAGATAAAGATAACTCAGAGTTATCTTTACACTCAGAGTCTCCCAAATCACCAGCTCTTCCTGGAAGCTGAAATCCCAATCCCTTGGTTACACTGTCCTATTGTTCCTGTGGCATCTTTCAACACCTTCACCTGAAACAAAGCATTGGCTCTAAAAACCACCCAGACTCAGTGAGATGCATACAGTGAACCTTTGGGGATGAATCAAATGAAAGAAAGAACAATTGTTTCTTCCAGGACTTCAGGGTGTTTGGAATCCATGCCCATCTCACTCAGGATTTATTTATTCAGTCTTTTCAAAATGGAAGTCATATTCCTTTGATTTGTGGGAGGGGTTCACACAGCCAGGAACTGAAACCTCCCTTTTATTGTTGCATAAAGTCTAAAGGAATAATAACAGTAATAACACCAAAGAACTCAAAGGAAACTGTTTCATCTGAACCCTTACGTGAGGTTAGGTGGATGAGTTTCTTTAGCTTCAGGGTCAGGTTTAGGTCACCTTTAGAGCTGGAATCAGGGCAGGTTTGCAGTGCTGCACCTGATCTACAGTGCTTCTGTGGAGGAGCACAGGCAGCAAAAGGAACTCTTGCCTTGTGCCCTGACAGGACCTCACTCCAAGTCATCTTCTACAGGAAGAATTTTTAATCCTGTTTTATCAATTAAAACCTAGACTCTTTTAAGATGGGGCCCACATTCAGAGATGAGAAATTCCAGATGACACCTAGATAAAGTCACTGAGTTACATACATGTTCTTGTCTTGAGGTGATAACCCCTTGAGTACACAGGCCTAGTTGAAAAGAACAGCCCATTTGTTTAAATTTCCTGTTTTTCTTGTAACTTTGATTAGAAGTGGCACCAGTGAATGCTACATTTCTTGATATGAAGCTCCTGAAACCACCACTTCAGTTCAATGTTCCTTCTCTTCTTCAATTCTCTCTTCACTCACTTCTTCCAGGCACCTTTAAAGGTGGTTCCCTGACAGCTAAATGCAGTTTTGGATTAAAAAATAACACATGTGACTGGAAATACTTAATTGTCAGGTGCTCTGCATTAGTGCTTTGTGAATTGCTGTCCACAGTTGTTAGATTTGGGTTTTAATTACTTTTGAAAAGCATGTTGTCCTTCAGGAGTTTCATCTTTAAATCGTTGGCTGAATGGGAGGCAGATGAGCATTGCAGGAGATCTGGAGGACACTGTGCCCCAAAGGAACTCCTTTCTCAATAACTGCTGACCAATGCTAAAGGGTATCAGACTCAACACTGCATGTCTTTCTTGCCCTGCTCCATTTTCTACTGTAAAGAAAGCAAATATGCAATGACTTTTGAGAACCTCCAGAACAAGGACCACCGCAAGCTTACCCAGATCAAAGTGCTTTGCTAATTCCAGGAGTCATATTTTGGCATCTTCAGATTCATCCCGAAAGCTCAATCTGATCTTGAGGAACATCAAATATCAGCAACCTTTCTGTGAATTTCCTATGACTCTCATCCCCGTCACAGGTATTAGAGTGCTTACAGCTCAACTGTAACAAACTTTTTGATTAAAATACCTTTTGCTTTCTTTTTAGGGCAAGGTTTAGGATTTGTTGAAGAATATGAGATATTCTGCTCTAAAAAAATAAACAAAGGAAAATCAAGTCCAAAGTTTTTTTTCAGAGTGCTTGGAATTTATCCTGAAACAGTAAAATATAGCTTTTGTGTTTAAATTTGTTTTAGATAGCCCAGAAAAAGCCACTGATAACTAACTGATTTATCATCTAGAAATATTCCTGTAAGTGTCCAGGTTAATGTAATACTTCCTTTTGGGCTGCATTTTCCATTCTGTTTGCTTGGTTGTCTGTGAAAGGATTAAAAATTGATAGACTTTGATCATCCTCATTTTGTTTCAAAGTACCAATGTATCTTGGAGCCCTCTCATCCATTCCCAGATAAAAGAAAGATCTTGGCCTCAAAGTTCTTCACTGTAAGCACACAGGAGGAGCAAGAGAGAAGAGGTGTCACTGTCTTCATTTAACAGTAGGGCCACAGAACTTTTAAGTGACTTTCCCAAACTTATATACCCCCACTTTTGTACAGGCCATAACATATCTTCAAAAATTTACAGACACCTACAAGAAGAGGTTTGCTTTGGAGGACTCAGGGAATACCTGGATCTCTCTATGTTTAAGCTTAGCAGTTAAAATAAGTCCTTCAAACTTTTAAACTCATTCTAAATTTTCAGAGCTGCACAGCATGCAACTGAGAGCATGAATTGACTGCCAAGATCAAGATGATGTAAGTATTGTTCAAGAAAAATACAGTTGAAAAAGATTCTAAAAAAGTATCAGGGGCACTTTTAAAGTATTTCTTTAAAAATAAAAATCATAAAATTACCTCTGTTGAGTCCTGCTGTTAATGTGCTTTTATTCAGGCATTTGGAAACAATATGACTTTGCAGAGTAGACAGCCACTGTCAAGGGCAGTTTTCTCATTTGTGGTCACCAGTTATGTACTGTGAGTTTGAGAACTAATAATGGGCACTCTTCAAGAAGGCAGAGCAAACAGGTCCCTAACTGCACAAAGAGGGAGAATAACTCAAAATAGTTGATAACTTTGATCCTTTTGAAAATTTTAGTGAGGTAACTTTTAATTAAAGCTTGAAATAAACGTTTAACTTGTCTTGCCATATGAAGTTGCTTCACAGACATTTATCAGCACACATATATTTAGCAGCTGCCATTCAGTGTAACATCTATGTCTATCATTGTCTACTTGAAGCTCCTTTCATGCACTTCAAGTATATTATGAAAGAGCAATTTCCTTATTAATTAGCAAACACTGATTAATTTACTTAAGCAATGGCCCACCAAGTACTGAAGTCAGAAGACAGATTGTGCAAGGACCCTGGCCCAAAAGCACAGTTGAGAAGGACAAGTGAAATTGTTAGGCTAGAAAGAGAGAGCTGGTACTCAGTGCCTCTTCCATTAGGAAAGATCCAATCCACTCTTTTTGCCATCCTGCAGTGGATGCATACAGCTTCATCCCAATACTATTCCCAGAAATATACATGTGGATGAGGATGAGTCCTCTAAAAAGTAATTAATAACTGGGCTTATTCTTAAAATACATCAAAAATTATGGTACTATATAAGCTTTCTAGAATTTTTTTTCATGCTAATTGCAGTTTCTAGAAGTAGAAGTACCGTGCAACATCATTTGCAGCTCAATTTAAATTGCTTTCTATTACATTTTGTATTTCTGTTTCTGTTACAATTGCTTTTCTGTTTCCACTTGTGGAAGAAATCCAATAGTACATCATTAGCATTATTCCAAATATGCCATGGATGTTTTTAAAGGTCAATTTGTTTATAGAAATACTTCCATTGAGGATTAATGATGCCACTGTTTTGACCCCTCTGACCTTGATGAGCAGGAATGTACTTTTCAAGCATCCAGAGCCCCTCTTCACAATTTGTCTAATCCTACATCTCCTCTGCCCTCGCAGGCTATTTGCTGTTAGTGGCCACAATAGACAAGCAATAGTACCATTATAGGCTTCTCTAACAAAAGACTTTCATGATCATTTTCTAGTGGCTTGAAGATTGACAAGATCCCCTCCTGTTACCCAGATGCATTTTCCCCTCCTTCCTGGTGATTTCTTTTCTTGTTTCCAAGGAGGAAAGTGCCTCCCTGAGTAGCGACCTCTCTCTCTGCAGAGAGACCTGCTAGAAACAACAAACATTGCATGTTAAACCTCCTCCGAGAGGGCATTATGTACAAATGGAGTGCCAGGTCTTCTTTGATAAGGTGTACACCTGTGGCACAACTTAAGAATCAATTCAATTATAAAGACACAAAAATGCCTTTTGAAGAATGTTCCTGAGTGAGTCAGAGGCAGAGAGCACAGCATATATATGAGTCTGACTTTTCCAAAGTTATTTCAAGGGAAGAAGTTGCACAGAATTTCTCCAGCAGCCTGATTAACTAACTGGGCACTCATCTGTTGGTGAAATCCTGAGTGTGGAAAATAAAGCTACCCCGCCAGCTTTATCACATCTGTTGTCCTTCAGTGCACTCAGAATTTCACTTTTCTGCAGGTTTTGCTTACTTTCTGTACAAAACCTGAGCTATCTGAATAATGTGTTTATTTTGCAGAGCTGCAGAACTTTTGTACCTCTCACCAGTATGTGAGAGCATATCTGACAACAAAGCCTTCCATCACTAAGACTGCATACTCAGAAAGTGAGATGCCCTTTCTCTGCTCCAGCCAGCAGTTACTTTGGAAAATTACCATCTTTGTGCCTCATTTGTAACATGAGAGGGCACAGTACCAGCCCACACCAGAGTATTTTCTGAGGGTTACAAGAATTTTGAGATTCCTCATAAATAATGGTGCAGATTAAAATAGTAATACAAATGTTAAAGCTTATTTTTTGTCTATGATTCATATGTAGAAAAAAAGACAGAAGATCAATGCTGACCTTTTCATATGTGGCACTTCACAAGGTAATGTGCTTTTGAAGTGTGCAATATACTTTAGCATACCCTGGACACTCTACAGGAACATTTAATTGACACGTCAATGCTTGATTTCCATTTACTAAGAATAGACATTCCTCTCTATTGTCATTAGTAGAAGAGGAAGAACAAGAAAGCCACAAATAACATTATTTCAAACCCTTGGATCTCCGTGCCTGTCTTGGTGCAGGGCCGCTGATGTCAGAGGGTGGGGTTGTGGGTGCCCGCAGGGCGAGGATTGCTTGATTCATTCTCTGTTGGAGCTGAATGGACAATCAGTGAAGGATTCCACTGAACACAGGATGAGTAAAGAAGACTCTGTTTAAATTTGAATTAGGCTTAAAATGAGATTTTATGACACACACAGGAGATCTGCACTCAAATTTGGGGTTCATGGTTTAGTTTTGTGTATAAAATTGTTTCTCTGAAAATGCTTAACAACTGCTGTTGTCACAGGATTTTCCATCACACTGGCTCAATATTTTGTTGTATATAAGACCATAAAGAGTTGGGCTCACACCCAGAATCCATAACACAAAGTTAGACCTAATGATGAGGATCCAACTTCTGCTGAAATTGAAAAACATCCAGATTTTAGGTTGAGTCAAGGTCAACATGTTACTTCTTTATTTTCCTTCATTTGAGCAATTGAATTTATTGAATGTGTCAAGAGACCCATTCTCAGTGAAAAGCTCAGCAATACTGTAAGACCTTGTCATTACATAAAAAGAACCTACACAGTGCCAAAGAACAAAACAAATTCAGCTTTCCCTAAAACTGCATCTTTTTCCTTCTTACTCTTTATATTTATACCTTTATGTATTATATAAATATATTATGTAAATATCATAATGTAATTATTAAAGTTCAATATTATATAATTAAATCTTCTTATAATATCATTATATTATACATATATTAATTCTAACATTATATAGTAATGTTAATAAATTATTGTAGTCATGGCTATGCTGGTACATCAGGATATAAAAGGACACTTGGAGTATCTCATAACTACATCTTTTGGCTTTAAATTTAACTATGAGTTTGTGACTGACTATTGTGATACATATGGTGTTTATAAATACTTTGCATTTCCAATAAGATGCCTTTTATTGGTCTGAAGGGAAGTGTGTGTGTGTCTCAGAGCAAGTATGTTATTTTCTTTTATCAATAGTTCCAGGGAAAGCAGAATGCTCTGAGGTCCCAGTGGTTTTGAATACACTCTGTGATACCATTCCTAAAACCAGATGAGTTTTGATAAAATGTTCATAAACTGCTGAGGTCAACTGTATTGTTGTTATTTGTTTATATGGTCTCTAGGGTAAGTTTTTCATTGGAAAATTCTGTTCCCAAATTAAGCTGATAGTCTTTCAATTAAAACAAGGTAGGTTGTTGACCTCTACCTCTAATGTTATGTGGAAAGAAAAGGGTCACAGCATATCGATACCAATCTAAAAGTAATCAAAGCAGTACTGGATTCATTTGTTCTCACTTCTTTTGCAAAGACTGTTTTTACAAGAAGAGTTAAGCTAAGGGCAAGGCAACAAAATTTGTCTCTGTTTTTTTTTTCCTTTTTCGTTACTTGGTTGATCTCCTCCATTTAAATGCAATTAGTATTATCCTGAACGTTGTCTTTTTATCCATATCCATGGCTTCTCATCTTACTGTTTGCTAATATGATCCTTTCAACCAAAAGGACATGAATACACTCAGAAAACTTATTAACCAGCTATTCTGTCTTATGGGGAGGCAACCAAGCTGCAAAGAAAGGCATGAGTCACTGGAAGCTGTGAGACACCAAGACTTTGATGCTGTAGGCAAAACAAGCTGCTTCATGATACAGTTTGTAAAATGTTTGCACGAGAGCAAAATTCTGCCAAAAAGCATTCAGGAAAGTTTACATAGTGCAGCATACGAGCTAGAGAGGATCCCAGAATATGTGATATTTACAGACATTTAACAACTATGAGTTTTCCTTCAAAAGCAATGGTGCCTCCCTGGCAGATTTTGACCTTGGACCCTCTTCTAACATGTAGATTGCAATTGCCAAGGACAACCTCAATTTCTATTCCTTTTTTGGTGCTATGTTCAGCAGAAACATCTTCAGGTATCAGAAAGAACAAATTGGTCTCTCCAGTAAAACCATGTATTGCCCCGACTCCCTTGACCAGTTCCTTGGTGCCACTTTTCACAGTCTCACTGGAATTTTTTGCCCAGTGTCAAAAAGCAGAGGAAGGAGCCCTGCTGGCTCCTGCAATATTAGCCCGTTGGCAGCATTGTTCCCAGATGGAAAAGCAGACCTCTAAGTACTGGGAAAGACTTTCACCAACCTTGGCTTCCCCTGGGCTGAGGCACTTTATAACTACATGCAGCTATACTGCACCAGTGTGGGAAGTTAAGGAGAATACAAGTAAAGTGCCACTGAAATCTTGGAAGGAGGTAGAAAATAATAAACACTCCAGCTGAAATTTGGCCTGGACACATGTTATTTGGTCTAAGTGCATGTTTACATTTCTTTGAAATGTTCCTAAACACTCCCTCTGTCTGAGAAAAAAAAAAAATTCAAAACCATGATGAAAAAATCTGTTTCAGATCATGTGTATTGGTTTTAAAACCAGGCATAACACTGCAGCCGGCTCTTTTATCCCGAAAAGGTGCAACTGTCATATCAATTTAGAACTTTAGTCATGTTATTTTAAACCTGCATTAGTAAAACCTATAACAAAACATGTCTCTGTTGTCCACATCTTGCATCTGGAGCAAAGTTATGCTAAAGTCTGATCTCTAAACCCAGTATGGAAATTATATCTGGTATGTTCTGCACTTTGTAACATGGTCCATGTGGACTTTTTCACTGTAGTGATAACACAGCTCTATAGCCCACCTGGTAAAAGCATTATACATTGAAAATGATGGTCAAAAGAAGCTGGTGGGAATATACCAGAATTACATATGAAAAGTTGCAATGTAAGGCTAAAACCAAACATCTACATTTACAGGCACTATCTGGCACCCTTCTTTTAGACAAATGTATCTTACACACTGTCATTTTAAAGGCTTAGTACTGAGTTTTCAAGCTGGGAAACAGCATAAGGCCACTGTATTAAGGAGCTGAAATTTTGCTGACATTATGGAAGCTCTTACTACTTGGTCTCCTACCACTTGATAATAGTCTACCGATGCTGTGGAAAAACACTATCAAAAGGCAATTATATATAGAACCCCTCAAATCACAGCCAAACACGAGTTCACACAAGTAATTCAGGAACTTATGTTACATATGGCAAAAGTATTTATAAACCAGGATTAGAATATGGAGGGGTATCCAGATGGAACTCTCCTGTCACCTCTTTGCATCAAGTAAAAGGAGTAAAGTGCCCTGCAGTGCTGGCACAGTAGGTCACTGCTGATGGCTTGTTGGTGCCCACAGTGCCTGGTGGAAGTGTTGTGCCAGAGATGAGGCTCTGTGTCCAGGATAGGCCAACAGTAGCACTGAACCTTATGAATTTTATCCTGTCCCCTTTTATCCTAGGAGACAAGGGCACAAGGGTTCAGCCTTGAAAGCTTTGCTTGAAAAACAGGGAACCAAACTGATCTCATGGTGTTATGCTGGAAACAGATCTTTTTTCAGACGAATATATTTCTTCCTTAATTTTACCCCTTCTGAAAGTAGAGTGAAAGTTTTTGAGACTGAAATACCAGCTAAAAACAAACTGTATAATAAGAATTTGTGTGATAGGACGTGAGGCTTCAAAACAGTAAGAACACCTGACAGATGTTGTGACCAATGAAGTGATAAGGATACTTTATAATTTGCTAACAAATTTAATTTTTCCAGGTATGACATACCAGTAAATTCCATAGAAGGATTTTTTTTGTGTGTATGTGTGTAGACCTTGTTTTCATAACTTTACAACTTTGAGTAGCTGACACAGTGCCAACTTCTGAGGGTAAAAAAATCACCTCTCTTATTTCCAAGCTGACACAACATGTTTTAAGTAGATGAAGACTCAGTTTCATTACATTAACAGTGTCTCTAGGTGCTCTTTGATGCATCCCTCCAGTGCATAGTAATTTAGTAACAGGTTGGAAATGAGCAGAGGGGTAAAATGAGACTCTGTTGCCTGAGCAACTACTGCACACCTCTAATTTTTGAATCGACAGTGGAAGTTGATACTTTGCCACAGAATATGAAGAAATATCTTCCAAAATATTCTATGAAAGCAAATTTGGTTTGTTCGAGGACTGGCACTTCTAAGGAAACAATTTCCTAAAGATAACCCAGATCTGCTATTATTGAGCTAAAATGCTAATAGGAAATATTTAACTTTATTTTGACCAAAAGTCTGTCTCCTTGTTCCAGTGCAAAGCCCAGGAAATAACTCTCTGAGCTACTTTATCTCTTAAATAGAGAAGCACTTTCTAATGATGTTGAAGCTGAAATTTTACAGCTGTGTGTGACAGAGAAAAATTAACAACAACAACAACAACAAAATAACCTGGCTTTATCATTCAAGTGAGTACATAATGTAGAAAAAAATCAGAACAAAATGAGTGAGAGACAAGTAGGATTTCTGCCTTCTCAGTGTTACAAATACCAGGAGAAGCTAAGGCTGGACTGTCTCCTGACACTCACCTGACTTGCAGTTGCCTGGATCACTGGAGACTTTGCTCCTGACAACATTTCCATGGAGCAGTCTTGCTACTGGGAAAGTATCTTCTTATTGACCCCGGGGGAAAGCTAAAGGCTTTGTCTTCAATTTCCTGGTGGGTTCGAACAAAGTGAGCACAGCTATGGAATGACCTGAGATTGGACTAAATTGTGGCCTTGCTGTTTCATGACTTCTGCTTGGACATTCTGTTCCTTGACTGCCATACCAGGATGTAAATCTTCCCACCTCACAGAAGACTTGGAAACTTCAGGTGGAAATGTGAAACCACTGCAGTGGAAATGCAAAGGCATTAGAGTGGGGACATTGTGCTAAGACAGCCTCTACCAAAGAGCTTCTCTCTTAGCAGAGTGATGGAGCCCACTTCAGTAATTGCATCCCATTGGATTTGCTCCACAGTATATTGGGAAAAAGACTTCAAGAACACAGGAAGCAGCATTTTAATAATCTTTTGCCTCACTTTAAGTGCTGTTATGCACTGACCTCTACCAAAATCCTTTCACTGTATAGAAAGAACCATATTTTAAGGGGTCAGAACTCTTGCAACATATTTAAACTCAAATTTTGCATATTTCATATTCACTTAAAAGTGCATTACGGTCAGTTCTGCTCCACAATTCAGTTACTCAGAAGCAAAATAGATGTTTCCTGGCAATGTACTGAATTACAGATTACTTTAAATGTGGGAAAATTATTTTTCTCTCATTTCTCATCTCCCCATCAGGTGCAACAATTCCCAGGACCTATAGCAGCTTCCATCAAAGACAGCCAGTTTTGTCATTACCTGCATAGCTACTGAAAACTGTTTACTATGGGTATAAAATTCTGCCAAGCTGAGTCAGAGGCTCTTTGCTGTGACTGTGACTGCCTGTGTATGGAGTCACCTTTCCTCTTATCAGCCCTTTGGTCTAAGCTACTCTGCTTTCTTTATAATCTGTGGCTGTACAGAGAAAACCTCAGAAAGGGCAGTTCATCACAGCTATTTAGACCTGTATCTTAGGATGGGATGCAGCTCCCTGGAGAGGTATCTGTTTCTCTTCATCAATAAAGAACAACCTTGCTGACTAGTTTAGACTCCACAGTCAGCTTTCAGATGCTGGGGGTCAATGCAAAGAATCCCACTCTAAACCTGATGCAAAAGGAGTCAAGGTCCTGCAGGGTCAGTGGGAGCAGACCCCAGTCCCCAGAAGAGCACCCAGAACATGGCAAGCAGCAAGCAAATGAATGACCTTTCTTGGTGGAGAACTACATAGCTCTGTACAGCTGTTTTCCAAAGGGTAAATCTGTTTTCCTCCACCAAGGAAAATAAAATGTCACTAGGTAGTTGACTAAGGGGACATGGAGAGCGTGGTGTGGGTAAACTCTGATGTTTCATCCAGGACATGCTTAAGAGTCCCTGGAAACTTGTATCACAGTATAAATGGCAGCCTGAAACAGGATGCACCAGGCAGTGGTGACCTGCATAATGTATATTCTGATCAGTGCCACGGATGGTCAAAGGAGACAAAACCTTCAAATCCAAGAGCTGATGTAATTGTAAAAAATATCAGAACAGAACATATGGAAATATGACTCCATTCCCCTGCTTCCCTGCACTCTCCCAGTTTAAACCTGGATTACTGTACAGAACCAAATCCAGCTATACTGGCATAATACTAGAGTCAGTATAGTAGAATCCAGCCCCTGAGACTTAAAGCATTTATGAAGAATTTTCAGTTATTGCTAATATCAGTCTGAGTGCTCTAACAACCTGTACGAATCACAGAAAGGAAGACAAAGAACTGCTCTTACAGATGATCCGTTTTGCAAACTGAGTATGTGACTGCATCTGAGAATCTGCTGGCATACCTTTAATACATGGATTTAACATCTTAAGAATATGACTCCTTCAAATTCCTTAAATTTCAAGAAGGTTTTACTTTCTTTTAAGAATGGGTTGCATTAATAGCAATGTAGACAGGCAAATGCTTCTTTAAGCATTAAACTGAACTCGAAAGAGGAATTAAAACAAGAGATTTACAGAGTATGTTTCCTAACGTATCAACAGACCAAGAAAATAAAAAAAAAATATCAGTGCTGGTGTATTCAAGTACTTATATTAATGTGTTTTTATGAACAGAGCGGCCACACTTGCTGCCTCGCTAACCACAAGAAGCAGATGCAATTGCACTGCATGCAAACAGAGAATCTGGACAAAAGGGACTCAACCATAGAAAATATTCAGTGAAACTCGTGGAAACAGCACAGATAAGCAAATCCTAGAACTGTTGAAGCATTTAAGATCAATGATAGTATTTAAAAATCTATCAAAGGCAGGCATAACCACTGGGCAGTGAGCTAGCAATACTCAAAACTTTTATTTATTGAGCTTGTCAAGAAGTGTATGTTAAACAATTTATAAAGCCAATTGCATTCTTAATTTGAACTACGTAAATCATGCTGATTTCTAATATATTTTATCATTTGTATGAATATATTTTATCTTATATATGTAATCTAGTTGCTTATTTATGTTTTCCTCAATGTTACTTTTTTTAAGGCTCCAACTACTAACATCATCTCAATGACTGAATCACAATGTACTCTGACCTGCATCTATGTGCTCAAGGGCTTAGTGTGGAACTGTGTAAAAACCCACTTACCCGCTCCCTATCTATTTGTCTTTATGGGAAACTAGATGCACAAGAGGAAGCCTCACAATCTTCCAGAAGAGCAAATGTGCATCCTACCAAACCAGGCTTTGCCAAGGATATCATGTCCTCTTACCAATTTCTTAGAGGCTTTTGATATGTCAGGTGGATGATCTCAGTTGTTGTAAAGGCACCATTGACACTGACATTGTGATGCTATCACAGCTGGGTTTTCTAGGTAGTTTTCAATGCATTTAGGCACTGAGGGAGGTAGTTACAATGCTTCAGGTGAGTAAAAAAGCATCACACTCTGGGTCACTTTCATCATGAAACTCTTTCAGGACTACTTCTCCAACTAAGTGATATGTCCATAAAAACTGTTATATTTGCAACAAAAAGGTCATTTTCTTGCTCCCAGTTCAGTGCATGGTAAGACAAAAAAAAATAGTTTATTTTCTTTTGAGACGTGTTAGAACACAGATCCATCAAAACCAAGAGAAAAGGAGGTCCAGTCTGTCCCCTCTTGCACAGAGAGAAGAGGATGGTTTATCCAACTGCATTTAGCCACACTGGGGTAGTCTCTCTGAAAGCAATGGGTGGCACATATGTCACCATGTGTCTAATTTGACCTGTAAAACCTTAAATACCAGTGATAATGTGCAACAAGGAAAGAAGCCAGCTGGAGCTAGAAGCAGTGGCAATTAGAAATAAACATCTTTGCACCAGCAGAATAAACATATTTGATGTGAGAAATCAGTGAGAGACAAACATTGAAACCCCTGATGTTACCCTGACAGTCCTCTTTCCAAGGGAGAATTGTATTACTTTTAAAAAAACTGCTTACAGATTTTCTTGCATAGGAATAATGCAAGTCCAAAGCCAAAGGGGTTGATATAACCCATGAACAGCCACAGCTGGAAGACAGAGATCAGGATGAACTGAACAGCAGGGCCTGTATGACAGAGGGAAGAAAAGTGGTGAAAGATTTCAGTTTTAGTCAGAATTGAGTTTGGCAAAAATTCTCTTTCAATTCTGTTCAATCGTATGCTTGACTAAGTTATTCACCCAGGCCAGTAACATCTGCTCAGGAAAGGGGCCAACTCTAAAATGTGTTTTTTCATCCCACAAAACAAAGCGTAATCTAAGCTATAAATATACATGTTTTTACTATGCTGGATAAAGTATCTCATGAAGAAAAAAATTCTTTAGTTTAGGACTTTTTTGTTTCTAGAGACATTACTCATCTGATCCTGGATCCTTTACATATTCAGGAGTCTCACTCCTTTCAGCAGGATACTTAGGACTGCAGGGAGTTTTCTCAGACTCAGAAATGTTCTTGTCCCTTACGAGATCAGAACTGCCCGGGTCCACTCTCCGCTGACACATTTTTCACGTTGTGTGTAGTGAGAGCCATTTAGTCTCTCTGACAGATCATCACAGACAAAAAACACTCCAAAAGCCCCATTGTCATGTGAAACTAGTGATGAACTTTGAAATAATTCAAAATAAACAGAAAATAAGACATTTTCCACTATGGATTATTTTTGAGATGCTTGATGAAGTCAGTATATTTTAATGAGACACTTTCAAGCAGACGCATACACACACTTAAATACTACAGTGCCTCTAAAAAATCCATTTCAAAGTGATAGATGACTGTTGGCTTTGCAAAATCTGACCATGCAGTGGCTTGATAGCACACAAAGAATGCAATCTGCAAGTGCAAGTCTGTTTCTTTTGGCAGCAGAAGGACTTGCTGATGGATTCATCATTTTCTGTTCAGCATGAGCGTCAAACAAAAAAACATTTAGGACTCTATTCATCCGAGTTTCCGGGTCTGCACTTGCCAGCCATGGAGGGCATGGCTTCATGCTCCAGAGCTCAGTTCTGACTCATGTCTCCCAAGTTTGGAAACGAAGGCCCCACAAGACCTGGAAATGGTTGTGTCAGTTCTTGTCCTCCCTCTAGTGCCCTCTGCCTGCAGTGGTGCAGCGCTTTGAGGTGCTACTGACCCCACCAGTGTATCACTGATCATGTTTTCCTGCTTTACTTACCCTGTGACAAGTTCTTAGATGGCAGTGGACTCATGACAACAGGTCTTGAAGCTGATCGGCCACAAAGAGCCACAGAAATGCACCCACCAGTTAAGAAGAAAACTACTAGAAAATTAAATGCATTGGAAGGGCACTGAAGGAGACTTCCAGCAAGCAGGAAACAGGGCATTGGAGAAAAAGGAAGAGAAAAAATGCTCATTAAAAGATACTTGGCTTTCTAGGAAGAGGCTTATTAGTGCAGAGGCTGTTAAATATGTTTGCACAGATTACCGTGCACACACACAGGAACAAGGGAAAAGACTGACACCAATAAACAGATCTTGCACCTGGGACACTTCATCCACTTCAAGGCAAAAAGCACCTTTGTCTTCCATCTTTTCAAAAACATCTGAACATAAACAGTGTGAAACTGCAACAGGTCATCTTGCTTACTTATTGTAGAGCACTCACATGGCGTCTAATGTGCTTCAGGTAAGTATTTTCTTTTTAATACATTGGAATCAGCAAGATGGGAATTTTTCTGATGGAAGGATGGAATCAAGAGAAAGGGTCTTACTGGAAATCATTTCACCATTTACTAGCAAAATACTTTACTGTACAACAGCAATAGTTCATGGCAAGGGCTAAAATTACACATTACACTGAAATATGTCATTAGGGTTGGCTTGTTGCTGTCATTTCTTCCTTTAAAAAACTGACTCTCTACAGAACAATTTATAAGAGATTTCAGCCACCCAAAATATTACTTTAACTCTACAGAATCATATTTTAGATGTCTTGTTTCACTGATAGTTTCAACAAGGGATGCACAGAATGATCAAACCACATATAAGTAGCAGCAATTATTGGTACATTTGAGACGAGCACAGCATGAAGGATAAGTCTAAAGAAAGATTAAGGCCCAAATACTAAGGGAGGAAAAAAAAAAAGAAAAGATGGAGCAAAAAGGCCTGAAAAGCAGGAAAGGACTAGCTGTCTGCAGGAAGCTTGTATTCTTGTGTGAGTGTGAGTGACCCAGTGTAGGCTGGAATGTTATCTCTATGTGATCTACAGAATTTTTCTCTTAACTGTAGCAACTGAAGGAGAGTGAATTAAAGTCTTAAAGAGAAAGAAATCAATAAAAAAAAAAAAAGGAAAATATGACAGAAGAGCCTTTCAATGGCTATATAAAATGGCACTCAAATGGTAATGGGGAGAAGCCCAAAATTTCTGTGCTTGCAACAGAAATACCTTGCAAAAAAACCCCAAAAAACAAAACCAAAAACAACCAAGAAAAACCCCCACAAAATATGAGAATCCTTTTCCTTTTGTTTTGAACAATATTGTCAGTGAGTCTCTCTATTGCATCAGTAGAACTGACTTATTAGGTCACAGTAGAATTTTCACCAATGGTTCTGGCCCCCAAAGTTCTTCCTTTAGGATCTTAAGTTTTAACCCAATTTATCTGTTGGAATAGATGCCATTTAGCTGCAAACTCCAGTGAAAAAGTCCAAAGGATAATACTTGGCTCCTTGCAGCCTTGTCAAGCCATAAAGGTCAGTGGAAAGGTTTACTCCAACCACCCTTTCCTACATTCAGTTTTATCTTTAATAGACAAGTCCTGCTCTCTGTGCATCTAAGAGTCACCCTTTAATAAACCTTTGTAGGTTCCTCTAGTTTGAGCTGCACTGAACCCTGCTGTTCAGGCTCTTGCTATAAATCTGTAGCCCCTAAATAGAGCACCTCTCTTCTGAGACACAGGCTTTGTATACCTGCTGTCTGCAGCCAGCTGGAGTATTTCCCTTTTCCCTCCAGACTTGTCTTAACCTTTTCCCCACCAGCTGCACGAAATGTGATATATCTTTCATTACAACATGGAGATGAGTTTTTTTCTTAATCAGTAGGAATTTGCCATTTGTATTCTGCAGGGTGATCAAGGTCCTTTTGCAAACTCAAGGCATATGAAGAAAATGTAGAAGGTCTTAGGTTCACCACAGTGGTTACTACCACCGTAATCAAAATAAACACACGATTATGTCCACGTGTTCCCAGCTCTCATCCCTGTTTGCAAGTTCAGGAAAGGCAAACCTTCCTAAAATTGATCATTTTTCAAGCCTTCAACTGAAGAACCAAATATTATTGCAGTACAGTGTACAGTTATGAAAATAACCTACCACTTCCTCCTGTCTGCCAAAACATTAAGGAAGACCAAGAAGCCCAAGTCTAACAGGACAACTAACTTTAGAAAAGCTAAACACAAACATGAGCATTTGAGAATGGCTGCCAAAACAAGAGCATCCTTTCCTATAGGGAACAGATTTTTAACTCTACCTTTCAGGGCTGAGAATACAAGCTACTCAAAAACACAGTACCTGGAACTCCCTCTGTTTGTCCTTGAGCAGAAACAAAAAGAAGAAGAAAGCATCTGAGAAGCTTTAACAGAAGAAAGGCTTTGTTTTTAAACAAAGCAAAAGAATAAATGATACTGCTTCTCAGCAATGATCTACCACCCACACTGTATCTGTTCATGAGGAACTTTTTATAAAATAAGCAGGTTTACAACAAAATTATTCTGTATCAATGGAATAATTTCTGACTATTCAATAGCACCAGAATAGCACCACAGATCCACAAATGCCCACTTGTGCCTAGAAATTATTACCTCATCATCCAGCCTCTGAGCTGGGATTTGCCTCACTTCTGTGCCCATTTCTAACACAGGTGAAGTAACTTTGCACTTACTGCCCAAAGTCATACATCTGGTAAATGATTCAAGAACAGATCATGACTCTCAGTGCCACTCAATAACCCCTCGGTGTGTGACAATAGAAATTTGTCCAAACAAAAAGAGAAATCTATGAGTAAGAGGTAGAAATGAGAAAGCTGGTTTTAAAAAAAAGGTGGTGTTAAGTGTGTCTCATGTGGCTTTTCAAAACCAACTGTTTAAATACACAAATACTGCTGTTCAAATTTCATCACTCTACAAAGTTCAAGGGTCAAAAGCAGGCCAAATATGAATCACAGGTCCCTATGTTTCATCAGATGCCTGCATTACCAGGTGCTGAAAAATGTTGGGTGTTGTTTTTTTTCTTAATTCTTTCTTCTGGAATCTCTAGCACATCAATATCAGAAACTGAGTCAGTTGTCATTTTAAATGATAAAAGAAAGAAACATTTATTTGTAGGTTATAAATAGGTGGATTATTTAATAGCACTACCCACATTCTTTTAAGTTTTCTCTTGGGAATGGAGGCAAGTTCCCTAAATGCAGCCAGGGTTTGTATCTAACATACATCCACATTGCTCATGGCTAAATCTCATCTATTTTCCAAAACTGATGTTAAGGTATTTGAAGGTCACCAAAAAAAGGGATAATTACTGTTAGGACTTGACTGTTCCCTGGACCTCAACTGCAGGTGCAGTCATTTAATTTCATGAATTATCCATGTAAACATTAGCAGAAATTCTTTTTTCATTGACCCAACAATTCTACACAGCCTCTAAAGAAAAATACTAAGATTTTATAGAGTTGCAAATAAAGAGAGGAAGGCTAAAGGAAGTTCAGTGAAAAAATTCAAGCTGTTTTCATTAGTATTTGTCGTGTTCTGCAGGTGGGAATGCTGCCAGCACCTAACGTGGGAAGCAAAGGTCTAAAAGTAGAGGAGAAGACATTATGAGGGCAACCTGTGTCTACAGGTTAGAGCTGGGTGCTGGGAATAGGATGCACCAGGCAGATGGAGGCAATGTCTTAATTGCCCACTTTGTTTCAGACATTGGGAATATTAATTCATTGTGAAAAATAAGTGTTAACAAGACTAGCTGCCATAATTGCATGCCTAATGGTCAATGGCAGCATGTCACCCCAGGAGTGTGTGGCATACAACCAAACTGAAGGCTCTGTGGGATCACTGACAAGCCCTTTCTCACCCCAAAGGCTCTCTTAAACACTTAAGGAATAAGTCCCCACAAGTTAAAACCAAGTCAAATGACATGTGGTGCATGTCTTGTACAAAGATTCCTCTGGTACTCACACATCTCCCATGTGAGAACTAGCAAAGGCAAGGAGTACAAGTTATTGCTGGTAAAGAACAGGTTTACCATATATAATATTCAAACAAGTTAAGCAGGTTTTAACGTGATCATTTCATATGTCATGACAATTTAAGAGCAAAACAGTCATCACAGTAAGTGTTACATCAGAGTTGAGGCAGCTGATAGATACTGGGCATGGAAGAGTTGTCACACAGAGAAACACAGCTGCTACTGATCCAATGTCAGGGATTAAGCTTAGCCGGTATCAGGTAATAAATAAGTAAAAATTACAAGATTTTTAACCCAGCTATGTTTTCCCATAGTGAAAAAATAAAATTTTGTGTTTGAATGCACATATATTGCATTTATCAGGTACAAAGGAGGTAAAATATTAATAACTTTAGGCTGGAAATCCAAAGGCTTCTCAAGGCACTATTATTTTGAGCTCACTTCCCAGTGCAAACACTGGAAGGAATGAGCCTAGAAAGTTCAAGACTGAAATTGATATATTTGTTAGTTTTCCATTTAAAAATAGGAATTTCCCACTAAAAAGCAATTTGAATTTTTTTTCTGTGAAAATTTTTTATTTCTAATTTTCACAGTGAAATTCAGCAGTTGGCTGCTCTCTTTGCTGGTGCCCAGGGCAGCCCAGTAAATCCATGTGAGCTAAGGGAGAGGTCTATCACCCAGTCAGGAGTCCAGAAACTGAGAAACACCAGTTGCACAAGAGGGAGCAAGGGCAGTGCTGAAGTCCCAGCTCTGCCCCAGGATGTCAAAACTGGTATCTGGTTACTGGGAGCCACACCAGTTTGCACTGGAGCTTGGTCTGGTTTGGCAAGTATGTCATTGGAACTAGGACTTCTCCATTTTATAATAGAAGTGTTCTACTGAAACCATATCTTATCAAAATATTCCCTCCCATCTCCAAGAAAGGCTCTATGAAATTTTGAAGAAATTTTTAGGGTGTAGGGAAAACAGGAGGATGAGTGAGAACATGTGAGAATCTGGCCAGTGAGGCACTTCACAACAGGGGAAATCTAGAAAAGTGCAAGTATGGAAAGGGAGAAAAAGAAAAACCAGTTGAGACATGAGAACATAGTAGGAGAGCTACATTTGGTGAAAGAATTTGCCAGTAGAGATGATGGTAATAAGGTAGGGCAGGTTTTTTCTCTTTTCTTACACAGTGCTTTGATTCCTTAGAGCTCCATTTAGTATTTGAGGGCCTGCAGCATGACGGCTTTGCATTTGCTGTACACAAAAGGACTGGAAGATTCTGTCCCAGTGGGATTTGCAAAGTGAAGCTGACTTTACAGTCATAGCAGCTCCTATAGTCAAGCCCAAACCAAATCTCTCCTCTTAAGGGTTGGGTTTAGCTGGGAACTCAAGAGCAGGACCCACTTCACAATCCTAGCACTGGTTCCCTATCTCAGATCAGCATCCTCAGGGCATCTTTCCAGTGAATCCTCTCTCTAGATCCCATGACCTGCTCAGAAGCAGAAATGCAATTTAAACTGAAAGTGATGCCTTCTAGCAAGATGTGCTGACTCAATGACAGTCTCCTGTCCCCTGGCAGGGGAAATAAGGCCAGCTGCAAAAGAAAGAACTAATAGAGATAAATGACTGGAGTCACACGCAGCCTTCTCAGTTGTCTTTTGAATGGTGAAACATGAACACAAGCACTGCACCCTCAATTGGCTGAGCTGGAGCCTGGCTCTGCCCTGCCTGAACGGAGAGCCCTGCAGGAGCACAGCAAGGTGGACACAGCCCTCTAAGTAGCCCAGCCACTCAACATTAGTGAAGCCCTTGGTTTCTAAACACTGAGCTGCACCGAATTTGAATGCTCCACTGATGACTGAACTGGTTAGGAATACAACTGAACAGCAGGCTGAATACCCAGCGAGGTATTGTGGGTAATTAGAGATTAATTACAATCCCATAGTTTGTATCATGGTTCAGGGTCAGCACGGGGTCAGTGCACATGGCAAACTTAGAGAGCTGTGACTGGATGGATGACGCCAGCTCGGAGTGGCTCAGCAAAGTGAAGCGTATAGAAATGAGGAGCCAGCGAGGCTGGGGAGTGGACTCAAAGCCAGGGCACTGGCGACAGCAGTGACACTGAGTTGTGGGGCCTGGAGGCACAGAGAAAATGTTAACAAGCAGCAGAGAGAATACAGCTGCACTAACTATCCAACTGCAACCCTGACTTTTCCAATTAACCTTTTCCAGGCTTTCTAAGATTTGGGAAATCTGGGGCACTGTCCTGTTGTCAAAGAAAGCTCTTAAAGAAAGAAAAGTAGTGAGGAAAACTGCCAAAAAGAAAAATAAAAAAGAAGGAAAAGGAAAAGGGAAAAGAACCTCTGCTATTTAATATGGCTATTAAATTTTTATTTAAGGTTAAATCCAGAAAAATATTTTGTCAGTCTGCAATGAGCTTTTCAGTAGATGGCATTCATAGGAAATGTGAAATACACACTTGCAGTTCAAAGCCCATTTATCATTAAAACCCTTCCCCTTCCATTGCCAAGAACAATTTGTCATATTTTTATCAACAATCAAGATATGCAAATAACCTAAGACAGCTGAAAAGGCAAATTCATAACCCCAATATGCAAAATAGACAAGTGATAATGTAGTAAGTGGAAGATACCGAACAGAAGCATTTGGTGGAGAGAGGAATAAATCAATATAAAACTCCCAAGTGGTCATTTTTGGCAGTTAATTATTTGCAGGAAGTTTTTCTCTTTTAAATAAACAATTTTTTTTTAAAAGATCATTAAACTAAAAAGCGAGCTTGTGGCATTCAGAAGAGGGTGAAGAGGAGACTGGTTCTTGCAAGGGACAGCTGGTATGTAGAGGATATACCCGTCCTCTTGTGTGCCCCCAGCCGTATCCGCAGGTGGCTCCTGCTGCTGGGCCTTACTGAATGAGGATCTGTGTAAATTCCCAAACATATGAACATCAGTTCCTTTCTGTACAACAAGGGAGTATTTTCCCTTCTGCCTGGATTTGATTTCCAGAGGCATCTGTGCATTTGCCCAATTCCTGCCCAGTGCTAAGAAGCATTTCAAATTATTCTTCCTAATTTTGAGGGTGGCAGCAATATTTATGCCATTTCAATAATAAATAAAAACATTCTTCATTTTCTTTTTCAGCACTGGCTCTCTGGATATGAGGAGTTTCAGAAGTGTAAAGTTCCTGGTTGTTTTGACAACTCTGTACTGGGGTGGTTTTCATAATTTCCATCCATACACATCAGAGCTTTTAATACAAAAGCAGGTCTCTAGAATTACCTTTGTTGGCGAGGAAAAACAGTGGAGAAATAAAGTGAATTGACCTCAGTAATGCAAGAGGCAGTAGCAGAGATGAGATTGTTACCAGTCTTGACTCCTAAATCAATATCTTTGCCACCAAACCCCAACAATAACAATCCATAAGAAACATCATCGTTTTTACCTTCCAAAATGCTCAGGATAACCTTAAGATTCTTCTTCAAATATCTAAATCAGAGAAATGAGCCTATAAAACCCTCTGACTCCTGAATGGGTAGAGGTGGGAATGGCCAGAGCAGTTGAGTGCAGGAGCATGAATAAAGAAGAAGAGAGAATAAAGAGCAGTTCACTGACCCAGAGGGCTGGGAAGCCTGAATGTGCCAAGGGAGAGGTCGGCCCGTTGGAGGTAGCAGCACAGCTATTGCAGAAGGAGAAATACTGAAATACAGTGGTTTGAAGACCAGAAATGGCAGTGATAGTACCCTTTCCAGCATTTTCCCACTTGCTTCCCAGTCAGCTATCCCCCAAGCATCCGGAGGTCTTCTGACTTTCAAGTCCAAATTGTTTTCTGCAGTCTGCACCCTGCACAAATGCTATACAGTTTACACAAAGGAATTTCACACCATAAAATTACTAGTGTTTCAGTTTCTCAGCTGAAAATACTTGTCTGCCCTTTCAGTTTTATCAGATGAGCATCCCACCTATTCTGTTATATTTATGGAGCTTTCTCTCACACTTATGGAGCTTTCTCTCACACTTTCCCTGAGACAGGTGACTTTGTGTTCTTTCATTCCAGGGTCACCTATCCCCACAGAATCATTACAGTGCAAAACTAAAGAGCTATTCTTCTGTGTTTAATATTCTAAAAATGAATTAAAAGTACACAAAGTGCAATCTGAAATGCTTCCTTTAAAAATGCCTACTTTCCAGTAGTGTATAAATATGCTTGGATGTTTAAACATTTTCTCCATGGGAAGAATTGGGCCCTGGGAATTGGGGGATTTCCTGACACTAAGCACTAATGCTTAGTGGGAGTGCCTGACCTGCCTGTGCCAAAGGATTAAACCCAATGTCACGTTTCTGCTTACATACAGCACTGAGCTGGGATGGGAGTCACGGGTGATGGGCTAAAGAGACTGCTGGAGGGACATCTCTCTCCAGTACCTCCCAGTAGATCCAAAATTAATTTATGGTTAAACAGAACTGCATGGCTGAGGTGATGCTCCCTCTTCAAAGATCAGTACATGTTGTCCTTTTATATTTAGTTACCACCTCTTTGCATTCAAAGTTCAAACTAAACAATGTCAGTCACAGAGCCAGATGTGTGCACACCTTGGGCATACACAGACACAAATGGCACATGCAAAATGCATTTTCTGTCTTGCAAGACTGTAACAGCTTAAAAATAAGGACTGAAGGGTTGATAGGTTCAAGCCTAGATTTGGAAAGCACAAGTTCATACTAAAGCCTATCTTTGCATTGTACCCATATGCAAAAAGCTGTCTTAATTTCTTTTAAAACCACAGAACTATGCCTTTTCCCTGTGAACCTCTCAGGCCCACAGGACAGTAAGAAAATATGACTTGTAACTCTTACCAGTTTTAATAGAAGTAATTATTTTCTGTGAATGACAATTACTTCATATGAAATATGTTTACTGCTGTCTTCAATTTCCCTCTAATGTAGCCAGTGTAACCTACGTTACACCTGTGCAGTATTCCATCCCTAATCCATTATTTTCTCTGGGACCCACCTTGGGAAATGTGTATTTTTGTCCTGTTCCCAGTACACAGTTGGAGCTGAATGCTGTAGTGGATTTAAACATATTCACTGTATACAAACTTGAACTCTTTTGACTAATCCATTTCCTTGATTTCAGGCATGTTGAGCCAGTTTGTTCACAGAAAAAGAACAATTCTTGCAAGTGTTTGCCTTTACCCAGAGCATGATTCTCCAGGGGCACAAGAGAATAAAGGTTGCAGAGCATCCACAGAGATCTGCCATTTCTTCTACAGCTCTTTGTTCTTTTCATGCAAACCTCTCCAACTATAATAGAGCAAGGGAAAACATGGGCCAAAATGTTTGTTCCACTGAAATAAATCGCGAAAAACACTGATGCCAGGATTCCTCCCTGATTTTCAAGAAGAATTGAGAATATCCTCAAGCAAAGATTTATCCTGCAGTAGAGGCTGACAACGAATTACCAGAATTACTTTAAGCAACAGCAAGAGAATGGTGTCTTGGAACCAGACATTTAATGCAGTTCAAGTATGTAAAGGATATTTGTAGAGTAATGGATAACTGCTTGTAATTTTCCACCGATTTTCCATAGAACTGTGCATTTAACAGCAGTTTACTGCCTTTTGGAACCTCTCTATCAGTTGATGGCAGAGCTGCGTTTCCCCTCCATTTCTCTTGTGATAGCACTGTTGGCCCTGCAGCCAAACTTGTGGCTCAAACATTTATCATTCTCAGATCAGCACCTAAATGTAAAAGCCAACAGAGCAACATGAAAAAACTAGCCATATGTCATAATTTCAGCAAAACCATCGTTGATCTGAGTCTCTGTAGAAGCTTCCAAAGGTGGAGCAGGCTCCTGCTGAGCGCAGAGCCATATGCCTGTGTTCAGACACGGAAATCTGCAGAGGGAAAACAAAGTCCAAACTCAGACCAGACTGACTGTACAGCTGATAGGGGAGAACAAATGCCAAGGAAAGAAGGCACCCTCTATTCTACAGTTCCAGGTACAAGCACAAGGAAAGACTTCCTCAACAAAGGAATCAAAAGAACAATTTCATTAAAAGGTAAAGAGGATTATCTGTACCACACCTTGGGAGCTGGAGACAACCAACCAAGCTGGCACAGCCCTGCAGAGCACCCTGGTACTTGGTCCCAGCAACTCACCCCATCTGGGTCTTACACACAGAAAGCTCCAGGAATTGGCTGCATGGGCTGTTTCTGTTCCACAGACCTCATAACAAACTCTTTTCTGCCTTTGTAAGTGTTGCAAAGATTATAATCCCAATGCAGTCTTCTCAGATTAGAACAGGAATTGATTTGAAATGTGAGTTCTTTGATGCAATTTGAAATTTCCTAGACAACGGAAATTCTAATTATCACTAGGTTTTACAGGACACTAGGCAAAGGGCAGATGTGCTAAAAGGAACAGAAACCAGGCACAGCGAAGGACTGGATAATCTAAATTTAGAAAATGCCCCAAAATGTATGCTCTTGGACCCCTTTATAAAGTAAAGCTAATTGTACCCAGAAAAGTTGTTTCAGTCATGAAATAAAAAGTTAGAAGAATGTTCAGCTGTAAAATTCTCTGAGCCCTATGTAGTGTCTTTTCCTATAGACTTGTCTGTTTTGAATTCTTACTCCCATGCAAGGTTAAACAGTGTATTTTTATCATGTATACAAGATTACATTGATATATTATTAAAACAAGCTAATCACTACTGTGGAAAAAGGTAATATAAAATAATTAATAAATAATTTGAAAGTAAGTAGCATATCCATATTTTACCATCCCTCATTCAACTACCGCTAATAAAGTTTATTAATCATCACTGCTGACCAGCCAGTGGCTAACCACTGTGTTACTTGACACTTCCCAGACCATATTTCAGAAATTTAAGAAAGACAACTCATGTTTCATGGAAGTAATTAGACAGGCCCAGTGGCTAATTATCTGGGAACATTGCAAGAATGATTGACTGTCATTTACTTACTATAAGATGAGGTATGTTTTTTCCAGAAATATATCTCGATGTTGCATTTATGCAAAAGACCAGGCAGACACATTCACAGAGAGGTGAGATTTACAGTGATCAGCAAAGCAATCCCAAGCAAATGAAAGTCCTGGTGGAAGCATCTGAATCTAAGTCTATCAAACACTATTAGAAACATTTACAATCCCATCATAGCAACTTTGTCATTCAAATGTCCTCAACACCCTTGCATCATCCCAACCTTGCTCCTTGGCATTTGTGCCACTCATTTCAACAGGTCTAGGTTTCTAATACAGCAATGCTAATACAGGGAAGATCATGAATGACAGGGCCTTTCAGGAGCAGTCAAGGAGGAGAGAACTGGTGGATTCTCCTGGTGGGTTCATGTCCTTTGGTGCTGTGATAGAGTCGCGTCTTCCGGGATGTGACCTCAGCATACAGAGACAGATTTGGGTTTGAACTAAAATTTCCCTCCACACACTTTGGAATTGCAAACACCTCTTCATTCATTCATATTGTTTCATCTAAGTGACGTTCTTGATTGAAAGTCAACAAGGTATTAAAAATTTGAAGGAGTTTTTGGCCAACAGTAAAAGTCACATACATTTCTTAACCAGGTGTGTACTTATTACAAACTCCTGAAACTCAATTTGGTAATTTCACATCTAAACCAACTCCCTTTGGATTTTTTTTTTTATAATTTCAAAGCAACTTGGTTAGAATCACTAGAGAACAGCTTGCTGTCTGATATTACTTTCTACTTCATTTTTGCAGGTGGCATACCAGCACAGAAAAGAATTTCAGACCAAATCACTCTTCCATTTGCTTCTGTCTTTTCTAGGCATTTAAGCAGAACTTACTTATTTTAATCTTTCTGTTTGACTGACATTTTCTGAGTGGGAGAATGACATACAGTACCAGTTCACAATTCTTTAATGGCCAATTGAGAAATTAAAGAAAAATCATGATCTCTGAAAGAATTCCTGCCCCAATAAGATTAATACTGCAAACACTAATGACTTTCTTATTATCATTTCTGTATGACAGAAGCATCAAGTGACATTACTTTACAGGCAAAAATCACTGACAGCTGCCATCCTTAATCCCAGTTCAGGCCTGCTCTAGGCAAATCTTACATTTTTATTATTGGGAATTTGAGTGAATAAAGACAAGGTCAGCACTTTCAACATAGTCCCCAAACAACTCATTTTTCACTTATCATTTTATGCTTGTGTCTGAAATACCTACATTATTAAAAGATGAAAAAGTTTATGAAGAAAAGAAAGACATTTGTATGGAACTCAATGGTTACAATACTGCTGTTTGCCGGGGTAACTTTATTTACTGTTCTTGTTCACACACTGTTATGCTGATGAACAAATTTACAATCCAAACAGAGAAGTTAGGAGTACAGGGAAAGAGGAGTCACACAAACTTACAAACCAGAAACCTATCAGTAGCTGGAATCAATTCTCACGGTGGTGAATTTGCACTTCTAAGTGATTAGGAGTCTGTGGGCTTCAGTGCTGCTGGTGAAGGTCTAAAAACACAGGTGATGAACACCTCCTTGTAAAATTTTAATGAAAACTAAAATAAAATCATGTATTTTACTTTTGCATGTACAGGTTTCAGGTAACTGCATGGACAGAGAAGTACAATTTTCATGGACATTACTATTCTATGCTGATTAAATGAGGAATGTTTATGAATAGAAAAAGCATTATTTTAATTTTATTTTTTATAGAAAATTGCAACTGCATACCTGTTTTTCTAAACAAATATTTCTCTTAAAATGGAGTAAATTACCATAAGTTTACAAAATTTATATATTCTATTACCAGGCTTTTCCTTGATGGTCAAATAAATTTTTTTCATCCTCTCATAACTGTCATGCCAGTGCAAGTATAAAATCTACTTATCTACTGGCAAATGCTCATACCAGTTCAGTAAGGCTGAGTGATTCATTTGCACTGTGGTATTCATATAACTATAGATTGACTTCATAAAACCTTCAATGATTATAGTTAATAAAAGTGAGCTCTAGTGACAGCAAAATACACTGAAGGTGCAATTAGAGACTAGGTATCGGGTGAGTAATGAATATGAAGCTAATTAAAATTCTACTACTCACCAAAAAATGGCTGCTAAAGTGTGATTCAGTCCTCCTAATCATTCTTTAAAATATTATTACTGTACATGTAAATAAATCCTTAGGCAGTTCAGTATCTACTTTATATAATGGGATAAATTTCAGTCTTTAGAAACTTATGGATGTTTTACCCTATTTCTAAAAGCCAGACATAACTTGACAGGATGGACACTTAACAGAACTCTAAATACCTATTTCTGAATATTTGCGAATCATTTATTCTTCTTACATGTGTCAATGCAGATGAATTATCTGGGCTTGTGATTGGGCAACTAAATGCAAGCCAACAATTTATTGGGCAGAGGTTTGCCCTCATTTTCTCTTTGAAAGTCTTGATGACTGTTAAACCTGGACATACAGGTCACATCATGTAGCTCTGAAAAATTTCCCAGACAGGTGAGAAAATCCAGAGGTGAAGGTGCCACCTTGCATGGTGGACTCTGTCCAAAACATCATTAGGGAGCTTGGAAGGGTGATACACTCTATTCTTCCATTCCCTGTCTGTACCTCATACACAGATACTGAAGGGGTAAATCATGACAGGATGGTTAAGTGTTGTAATGCCTTAGCAACACATTTTTCAGGTTTGGATGGTTATACTTCTGTTTTGCATTCCCAAATTCATTTCTGTGTACATTTCTCAACACATTTTTCACTTATGTTTTTTTGTAAGCATCCCTTCCACAATTAAAGGGGAATTAAATCAAGCAACAAATCAGAAAGCTCGGAATTCCATTTGTATCTAAACACTCTGACTTCTCAGACTGTTAGGTAGCCATGGTGCCTGTCTAACTCAGGGCAAGGCTGACTCATGGGGTCTGCTCCCATACAGGTGTATCTCAGGAAATGAGAAGCACAGGAGTTACAACATGAAGCAGAGCAGCCTGCAGAAGTTTCCAGAAGTCAAATGGAGTGATTGCATGTCAGGCCTCACTTTGCAAAAGCTAATTCATGTCCTGTTTGGCTCTGAGGCTCACACCCCAGGATTGTACGTCTCATCAGGCAGAAAGGCTGCCTTAGACTTCCATGCACTGCTACAGTGGAGTATGGGAGTCACATCAGGCACAGCTGTGTGTTTGCAATCGTCTCCTAACTAATAATTAGTGCTCTACCTGGGACATGCACAGGATTACCTTGGAAAACAGGAAACAATGCAAGAAGCATTACTCAAGCAAGTCCAGAAGTTACCCACAGTACCTGGAGGGCATACATGCGTGACACAGTTTTCACAGAATTGTGTCCCAAACACAGCTGAGCTACTGAAAAAAAGCACATTTCTAAACGATTAGAATACTCTCTTGTTTATGGGCATGTATGGACAGAACTTGTGTCCTCTCTGTTCCTAATAAGTATGATACAGCAGACTTTTGTGACCCATATCAGTGATGTCTCTACAAGGATAGTGGCCAATTATAACCATCATCTTCCTGCACTGCCAACACAGTCTTGTCACCAGTAATTTTATTTAGTTAGTTGGAGATCTGATATTGGACAAAAAATGAGGCAAGGGTGCTGAATAACTTACGGATATTGTTCTTTCCTTCCTATAGATAACAGATGTCTGGAGAGATACTAGACAGGGACTGTAGTCACAGTGACATAAGATATACTTTCAATGTTTCTTAAATCCCATACTTCAGACTGCATACATTACATTATATTACAAGGAAGCTCTCAAGGCAATTGACATTTTATTGAAAGCTGAATACTTACTTTTAACAAATGAGGATTGATCCTTTTCTTTGAGGTGTGTGGATCAGACATTTTTTTATGGTCACTGTCAATGGTCAGCCAGTGTCTAAAGCAGATTTAAAGAAATAGTAGGAAACAGAGTCTGGGCCTGTCAATGGTCTGTACTGTTCTGGAAAGTTCCAGTAGCTGATAAAGCTTAAAAGATGTCAGCAAAGGGCATTTACTAAAGAAGTCAGTGTTAGCTTTCTTTGCAATGGCAGTGTGCAAGAAGGAATTAAAAATCAGCCCACCCCAATTTGAATCTCAGAGTGCTGGCTGAATACATTTGCCTTTGCTTAGTCTCTGCCTTTGACATATTCACAGGTATAAAGGCAACCCTGGATGGTCTGAGGTCAAAGGAGACCTGAATGTCTGGACCCACCTGTGCCCTGTAACTTCTGAGTCTTCCAGCATCATCTCCAAACGCAGAACAGGATAATATATCATGGATTCACAAGCAAACACTATGGTGTCCAAAGTGGATCTCACCTCTGCAAAACTGCAGAAAACCAGATTCTGAGCAGGAATTAGGGTAGAGTAATAATGGGTAGTAATTAGGGTAGGTAATAATGCAACTACCGAGAATTTTCTTTCCTTCTGTTTCTGTCATTTAAGAAAAGAACAAAGACTAAAACCAAATGCTGTTCTTTTGCTAGACTGGTTATTTATACATACTGCAATACTGTTCAGTGTTTGCTGAGAAAAATATACATAGATAAGTTTAATTTCATAAGAAAGATTGGTTTAATTTTGCCAAACTGTCAAGGATTGCCTTCTTTGGCCCAGATCTTAATTTCCTTCTGAATACACCATCTCATGATAATTTAAATTTGCCAAGAACTATTTGGTGAAAACCAAACACTGGAATTTCTGCTCACCTTGCCAGTTGCCCTGCCCTTTGCCAATAACAAAAGGTTTTAAGATAGAAACTGGACTATTTAACCTTCATTAATCATTCATACTGTTCAAACACATCATCCAGTAACTGAAGAGGGGTTAATGGTAGCTAACTTGAGGCTGTTGTCAAAAGTAGGTTTAACTTTCTATGAACTCACTGGACACAAAGAATGCAGCCTGCTCACTATTCTGAATGTCACCAGCTCGCAGCAAACTGATGACTACTAATGGTAATTAAATACCTCTGCAGCTATTTGTACCAATAACAAAGAGTTACTGTCAGAACTTGAATGAGGTCCATCTGCCCATTTTTAAAGAATGTTAACATTCTGTAAGTGATAAAGCAGATGGCAACCCAAAAAGGGGAGACAAAATCAAACTTCTGTATTATAGTCCCTTTCTGGACCTGCTCTGGATTCCCCAATGTTTCTCCTTAGAGACAGAAGATTAAGAAAAAAACTTGCATACAGATCAGCTTTTCCATGGCAGATTTATCCACTATTTCCTTTTATCCGAGATTGTAAATCCTCAGTCCCAGTGAGCTGATGAGGAAGGGACATTTTACTGCTGCTCTGTCCATCCTCACTTTGCCATGGACATGCACCTTGGTGCCAATCAGATTTGAGCAGAGGATGGGAACACAGTTACTTCTCTGTATTTCTTAGTAGACTGCAAACTGTGCCGGGGTTAGTTGTGTGTATTTGCAAAGACAGTGCAAAGGTTCCTCCAAATTTGTCCTGTACAATTTTATTAATGTTCTTTATTAATAGTGAGATTTGTGAGCATGTACAGAAAAGAACCCTTCTACTCTGTGCTTTTATACTTTACTTACTGAGCATTTTTATACTATACTATGCATTTTTCTAAAATCTATCGCCCTAGGATTCATGCTCCATTCAGGAGAATTATTTAGACTGGATCCTTCTGGGTTTGTTAATTTAATTTGCAGATAGATTAAATGTTCAACCATTTAGTGACTCTCTTTATTGATTCAGGAGGCAGTCCCCACACAACAGGCAAAGCTTTGATCAGGCTGGGCTGTTACCCACTGTAGAATAAACACTTTATCCAGCAACTCCTTGGTGACAGCAGCTAGGGAGTGACAGGGAAAGTCAAAACTTCTGCACTTATTTACTGTTTCTATTGACTCACTCTTTGTAATAGACAAATTCATGAAAATCAGAGAAAAACACTTGTTTCATCTGCCACATTGTCAGTCCTACAGTGCATCAGAGATACCTCAATAACCAGGTATCTCTCTCTTGGTGAAACAGTCTCACTCTCTGTAATCATGTCCACAGCTAGCACCAGCAGTGCTGGCTACGGCCCACCACTGCCACATCTCAAATACATTTGTGATGCCCAGTGTTAAAGCATATATTTTTATTGTCTCTGTAGGGTCACCTTGACAGATTTCTGTATCAATCCAGTAGTGTAAGGAAAGCACATACTTATTACCACCATTTTACAAACCCTGTATCCGACTCCTCAAGGTTTTTTTACTGTAGCGAATAATACTCCTGGCTGCAATTAAATTTTCAACTTTCAGCCAGGATTAGAAACTCTGAAAACATTGTTTTTGATTGCAAGATTTTCTTATTTGCAAAGCAAGGAGCAGCACTGCAATCATTGCTTTAGATATTCTTCACATTTCTTAAGCTTCTGCCTCATTATTAAATAATTACTCATACTTTTCATTGCTGTGTTTGAGAAATGGTTAAGAAATTTTTTTTTCCTGAATTAAAATGAATAAATTAGAATAATAAATGAAATTATGCTCTGGAGTAGGGAAAACTAGGGACAATTTAGAGATAAAATTCTCATCTTTTGTAGCATTATTTTCAACATCCCAGCTCTTGTTCAGATTAAAACCCCCAACTTTTCTTCACTCTTAATTCAGGAAGGCTCTAAGCATGTGCCAGTCCTGCTGTCCTGGGGAAGTGAAGCCCCCTGAGCTCAGCAGAATTGTCACTGTGCCCATAGCCAGCTAGTCTGCTGCCTGTCTTGCTGAATCAGGAACTGATATGATGTCTGAAATACTCTACCTGCGTTTGGATCTACTGCTGGTTTTAAATTATGTGCTCCTGTGATGGCTGAGGCTACTCCCGAGTTACACCTGTTGAACACCATAACTGTGTGCATGTGGTCAGACAGGGCGTTCACAAGGCCTGGGGTACAGATGTCCCTCTGTACTCACAGCCGCCTCTACAGATGTGTGCTTCCTTCCACCAAAATCTACAGATCACACACCCAAACTGGTGATGTACACAACCAATTTCTGTCAGTCCATTTTGACCACTAGGAGTGCAGCAAACTCCTGAAACTGCTACTACAAGCACATACTCAAAACAGTATCAATTTCATACTGAGGTGTATAATCTAAATTTTTTTCTTAGACGCAGCAAAGTTTACTTTATTAACAAATCAGAAATTTCATGATCACTCAGTGCAAATCCTTTTGTTGTGTCAAATTTGTTTAAAAGCAGCTTCTGGGGACAACACTTGGATCTACATTAATGCTGGCAAATTTATTACTGTAAGTCCACATCACCCCAGAAAACTGGCAGAAATTATGTAGCTAGCATTACCCTGCTGTCAGACTGTGTATCCACAAAAGCTACATTAATTTACCTGAACTGACTTGAAGTAAACTGATGCAATTTCCAAGTGTTGATTGCTCTGGTGGAAAGAAGGGATGTTCAAAGTGAACCCATGAAAATGGGCCAGTGACTTCACAGACCACTCATTTTAAAGCAGAATTTTATCACTACCATTTGTGTTTGACTGTTGTGCTGCATATTTGTAATACAGGTGTAGAAATACAGAGAATACCAAGATTTTTGGCTGTTCTAGTGAAGTGTTCAACCATACAGTCACCCATATTCTTGGAGAGGAAAGCAGCTCTGGCCTAACTGGGTTTCACTGACCTTCCAGGATGGACTTTATAGATTCCATCCTGAACTCTTTTGCAGAGGACAGTCCTCTCCCTCAACCAGCTCACTGTGGCTGTAGCAAAGGTGTTAGACAGGTTATAACAGACCCACAGCATCCCAGCTCTTCACAGCCCTCACTGTATTGCACACTGAGACTACCCAGGATTTCGGAGGCATAAGCTGGTGAGAGCTCAGACCCCACTACTTCAAAAAAGACCCCCAGGCACTAGAACTAAAGGAGAATAGCACTTCACTGAACTTAAGCACAGCTGACTTTCCACACAGGGAAGAGCAAAATAATTTTTTTAAAAGTTAACTGAACTTTTTGAACATCACCGACGGTTCATCTTTGAGATCACACTGAGCTCCCTGTGAAGATCTGGGCAGCCTCATATCCTGGCTGGCAGTACTGCAGTGAGTCATTATTAAGCAGATAATGATCCAAAAGGAGGAAGGCACCTCTCCTGTGCTGACGTAAGGAAAACGTATGGAGATGTCAAACACAGGTGGAACACGTCAGGCCTGCCCGAGCCTGCCAACAAAGCTGCGGAGTCAGATACACTGTGGGCTTACTGAGCCCTCTGTGAGCAAACACCACAAACTGCTCACACCATTCCCTGTGTGGCCAAGGATGATGTGTGAAGGAGATGCTGAGGACACTTCTTGCCTCTGTAAATGTCAAAATGAGAGGGGGAATTACACCTCTGCAAATTTCAGAGGCCTCATCTCTCCCCAGATCTGCAACCCTTCCCTGAAGGGAGACTGAAAATCAGCATTCCAGAAGACTAAAGCTGCAGGGTTACTTTGTGACCTCCTCCTTGAGGAACCAATCATATCAGATTTTCACATTGATTTCATTAATTAACCAACTCAAATGCTGCATGGATAGCTGTGAAGCTCTAACAAAGGCATGCACCAGGCAGACAGGAGGCAGCCAAATGAAGTTACAGAACTTCTGTAGTGAATGATTTCTCCCTGTGATTAGATTGATTAATGTGCTGGTAAGCATTTGTTTCATTAGGAACAAACTGCAGCAAACTGTTGATATGTCTGCAGGATGTGTATTCACAGTGCTTCTGAATGGCTTTTGAAGCTCATTTGTGAAGTTGTCAGGCTCAATACAGATAAACACTGTGTTTGATATTGTTTTTGCTGGGGAGATTTGCAAATTACATTGTTAATCCATCTCTGAAGGAAAGAAGTATTTATTGTCTAAGAAAAGTGAACTTGTTAGATGACGTTTTTTGATGATAAAGAAGGGCAAGTGCACAATATTTTTCTCTGGTGAATGTTGAAACTTCTTTTTCTGCACTGGGAAAAATAAGCAAACACTTTCCCTAAAATGGCAATAAGAAGCTCATCATGATCACATACAAGAGCCCTGTATATGTTCACACTGCCTTCTGTCTCACTCTGCTCACAAGGTTGTAGCTTAGTACTTAAATTCTTCAGACCACCAAGATGCAATTTACTGCTGTTTAAGCTGCACACGACAGTTCAAATAATGTCCCCACACTTCACTAGAGATTGAAGTAATATATTAAACCCAAGTATCAAAATTGATCCTGTAATGAAACACCTAAATTTTTTTTCTCTGCTCTTTTGTGCACAAGTACAGACCTAGACAGTACTAAGGAGCTCCCTATCACTTTCCTTTCAGTTTGTCCAACTCTTCAGAAATTAAGAGACTTATTTATCATCACTGATATTGTTATTCTACTGATAGCATTTCTGTGGCTGGCATGTGACTTAAGACAGTAATTTTGATTGTGTGCATGTTCTGTGCACCTGGAATTACCTCCCCTTTTCCCAGCTATTTTACCTGATCAAAGGTGTTATCCAGCCCTGAACACCTTGTTTCTCTGATACCCTTAGACTAAGAGTGCAACATAAGTGTAGCCCTACAGATAATTTCACTTTCAAAACATCTACTCAAACACCTAAGCTCTTAATGGTGTAAAGGACCAGCTCATGGACATCTCTCCATAGAAGAATATTATTTGAAGAACATTTTAAAAAACATTTGCAAAATAGTTCTGAACATAAAAATAGGTGTTTTATTTCTCACTGGTGAGATGAGACACGTGTGAGAACTACTAGGAAATTAACATATTACATGGTCACACATCTCTTGTCATAGTCCCACCACATGGTACATGGGCAGGTTCTATCCACTGTTGCAAAGCTGCAGTGGTGCCACTACTGAGTTTACTCACTATCTACATTTCTGAACAGCTCCTCTTACAGTCAAATGGCAGTTTTTCCTCAAAACATACATGCCACTAATACCAGTCATGGAGAAATCAATGGTGAAAATGGGTAACACCATAGAGATTTATCAGCTGTGTTTGTAGTTCACACTGTCTTTGTAGAAGGAGCTGACCTTATACATAAAGCAAAATAATAGAGGTCATGCACATCACAGACAACAGCAATAAAGGTTTTCCTGCCTGTTTGTCTTCTCTGCCACTATTAGAGTATTTGCAAATACTTATGAAATTCTAGCACCTTGAGTTACCCTATGAACTTGCAGAAACATCAGCAGTAGAGTCACGTCATCTAACTTAAAGTCCATAATTCAGTCAGGTAATCTCAGTTATCCTTTTAAAAGCACAGGCTTCTCCACAGAATAAAGCAGGGCACTGAAGTCCTGCTGCATAGGGTCAGCCAGAAACTTCTCTCCTCTGACTGTAAAGGAGACATAAAGTGACTAACTTAGCCAACTGAGAGAGGTGCCTAAAGCCAAGGTATAAATACCTCCCCTAGGATGGGTATTTTTAGAAATGGGTTGCTAGAACCATTAATTCTAAAAATAAAAATTACAGCTTTACAGTTCATATTGCTACTTGCTGTTTAGTATATAAGATAGTTTCCCTTTCACCCTCAGAATTTACTGAAGGTTGCTTTGTTTTCCTATGGACAAGAATTTTCTCTTTCCAAAGTCTGTCCCAAGTTTTTCTTCAAATTCAAATGAAGGGAAATTGGTCTGCAGAAAAACACCGTGGATAGAAGAAATTCAATTTGCAAAGAAAGAAATTTACATCTCCTTACACCAGCCAGCACTGAAGAAAACATTCTCAAAGAGAAACAAATCTTGAGTGATGCAGACTGTAGAACAGAGACATTGCTGTATAACGCGCAGGTTCACTGACATGCACTGCAGCAGAGATATGTCAGAGAAAATCCATAGGAAAAGAGTGTTTTTTATCTGTCTGTTTCCATTCAGGTCATGAGAGTGTGGGGAGCAGGATGTGGAAGGAAGGGAATGCTGTTATCCTACATTACAGATACAAAGCCAAGTGAAAAGTCCACATTACAGGGAGCACTACACCTTGGAGAGAGAAGCCCTTGGCTCTAAGTATTGGAGGTTCTTTCTCTTCTGGATTCTCCTGGACCTCCATCTGCCCTTGCAGTCACACGCAATAAATGGCACACACTAAAACAACTGGTACAAGGCAGGCCTTGCAGCCTTTGCTTTCTCTGCAGAGCAAACTACCCTGAATGCAGCAAGAAGAAATTGTGTCAGGCCTGCTTCTACGCTGGCTGAAATGGAATGATAAAACAAGGAAGCATTTCTACATGTACTTTAAGGAGCCCAGGGGATTACTGTGCCTTCTAAACAACACTCCTGGCAATTTCTCAAGCACAGTGAGCATGACCACTACTCAGTGCTTTGTGCATAAGCTCACACCAAGAAAGCATTGGTCGTGGTTCTGACATGACTAGTGCTTTGGAGGGATCCTTGAATACAGCTATGTCTCTTGTTGGTTAATGAGGGCTTTGAAAAATTGCTCATCTTGGCCTGTACAAAAACAAGCATTCATGGAATGGAAACCTTCCCCCTTTAACTGAAAAGCTCTGTGTAAGCAAAAGGTTGCTTCGTGTTTGACACTGTTTAGCTAAGCGTGGCAATGAGTGAAGTCTTCTCCCCCTTTACAGAGCTTGGTATTTAGATGCATTCTCTTTTGTGCTAAAAATAACAAAGGGAGTATTTGGAAGAAATCAGAATAGATGAGCTGATACATTATTGATAGAAGTTTCAAGCAGCCTGCCACTCTGTTTTGTTATGTGGTTGAGGCTCAATTTTTAATGAAGCAACCTATGAAAATCTGATGGGGTGAAAAACATGACCTCTAAATGATACTGTACACAGAAGTTCCCATCAGATAGCTGAACTGCCCTCTTTCACATCCCATCAGAGATTTACCTCAACTTGACCCTGTGGTTTACAGGCAAAGGAGACAATACCCTGACTCAGACAGGAAAGGTGGCATTAGAGGGATGCACAACTCTGAAAGAGGACTAAACAAACTGGCCTTTTCTCCTATTGTGTGTAGTTTCCATCATGTGCATACTGACTAATGCTCCATCCTATTAGAAACACACCTCCAATTTGTTGAGAACACGTTTACTGAAACATTGTTTGTATGGAAAAATCCATGGGAATCATAGCATTAAGTGCACCAGGAGCAGAACAGCATGACAAGGAGGTACACTGACCATCCAGAAAAGACCAGTAGAAACAGTTTTTAAAACGTATGAGCATAGGATTAACACAGGCGAGTTCTGGAGCATTTGTTCTTGATGATGCAAGAATGAAGAACTTAGGCAACTGGTTTTTTTTTCATGAAGGGTTAAGTCTTTTGCCTAAAATAACTATTCAACTGTCATTTTTCTGATTCCTTACTGCCAATAGCTGTGATAACATGCTCAAACTGCAGAGAACCTGCTCTCCCATCTTCTAGACATATTTTCTGAAATCTAGCAATAAAGTGCATATAAATAACCTGAACCAATATGTGCTTCTGTTTGCCAAAATACTAACATTTCCGCTATGAATGCTGGCTAATTTATATTTGCTGCTCTGTACACAAAATATAATCTACTGGCCTGGAGTAAAGTTACATTGATGATAAAAAGATGGCATTCATGGGGTTGTATTCAAGAGTTCACTACTCAGAGTAAGGAAAGAAGTAATGGAAAATGCTTTCATAAAATTAATTATAAGATATAATCATATGTCAAGGAGATAAGTATAAATGATTTAGCAACACAGTATGTAAAAAAAAGAAGCTCAGCAACACATTTCACAGATAATATTAAGTCATGAATACAGAACTTTATATAGTAAAAGCCAAATTTTTCCCTGGCATTCACGAATTAACTTTAATGTAGGTAATGTGGTCACACCTGCAGATTCCAAGAGGGAACTGGCTGCATGGGGCTCTCTACCTGCTCATGTAAACTGTCTTTATTCAGTTCCTGTTCTCAGAGACATCATGGGCTGGTACCATAGTGCAGAATCACTTATCTGTCTTCAATGTAATTTCTAGTTCTAGAATCAGCATTTTAAAATTCTTTAACATATATTATTGTATTTATAAGTGAAACTATATATTTCCATATTGTGCCAATCTTTAGAGAAAAATTAGAAATACTATGGAGCATTCATGAGCACTTCATAAGTGAAACTGTTAAGGTACAATACAAACATACTATAACCCTCCCATATTATTATAATTCTTGAGTGTGAGAAGGTATTCCTAACATATTACTCAAAGAGCATCACTTGTTATCAGCAATCACTTCACAACAGAGCATAATCACTTTCACAATGGAAGAACAAGAAGGGGAAAAGAGTGAAAGAAAAGAAGTAGAACAATACTTGTCAAGAAAAATGTCAAAATTAGAACCTTGATCTCCTCTGATTTATACTACCATAAATCCACCAAGAGCAGAGACACTTTTGCTATGTGTTGCATTCAGAAATCACCTGGCTTTCCAAAGTGACCTACATTCAAGTCATGCTTAATCACAAGACCCCTCTTCTTGCCAGACTTCTGAACTCAGCTCCAGCAGGATATCTTTTCTTTCTCCAATTTGTTTTAACCACTACACTTATTTGCCTCTTGGGCTGAGATTCACAGACATCTCTTTTTAAATATTAGGCACCAAATTAAACCTCTTGTTTTGCTACCAGCAGTATGGAAGAATGAGCTTGTGATTAAAAGGGTGGACAAGGATCCAAAATTCTTGGTTTAATTTCTCACTTCAACACAAGATCTTGGTATAACTTCATACAAAATGCATACTAAATCTCTTTACACTTCAATTTCTTGTCATAAAATAGGGATAAATGATTATATTATCTCTGTGGCCATACCATGAAGCTTTGCACCATCTCCAGCTGCCCATTGCAATGGTGCCTCAAAGCCAGTAGCAGTCTGCACTGATGACTTAAATTCTCTTCCTGGAAATTGTCCCACACACCTTGCTAGAAAGCTTAGGCCTGCTACAAATTCAATTAATACGATTCCCTTCAACCAGAATGAGAGCACATTTAAACATAGGAGCTCAAGGAAGCCTCTCAAGCCCAGTGGAGCAGGAAGAGTGAGATGTGCCACGCACACACAACCATTCACACACAGCTACTGCTCTGCAGTGATGTCATCACTATCCCCACTCGTAGTGTCTGCACCCTACTACAGATGTTTTGTTTGGAGCAAGGGACCCCACTGTTTGATATGACCTCTCATAGAGCTACAGCAGCACAAGTTAGCTCTAGCTTGAAATAGATCTCCCCAGAAATGGCTTCAAAGGGAAAATGTGTATCCCATGCAAACCATGCTGCAAGTCCTGGGCTGCTCCTGCCCCGTGACCTCTGTGACTGACACGGGGCTGGCATCCCAGGACAGTGTGGGGTGGCATGGACAACTGAATGTGAGCTGGGGTGAACAACGCCGCTCCACAAACCTGGGGCCTGGGATTCCCTCCCCCTCCCTGATGCTTTTAGAGGGTTAACTTTCTCACAATCAGATATTGGGACAATCTCAGGTTTCAGGCCCACAGCCTGTCCAGCAGCTTGAAGCAAGGGAGTTAAGCATGATGCCCCTGATAATTTGTGTGTTTCTCATGCAGTTCTGTTTACCTCAGAGAATAGCTCAGATTCATGTGGTGGCTCATCTGTTTGTTTCCCAGGAGTGTCCTCCTCATCAGGTACAAATGACTTGTTGTTTCCCCGTCCTGTCTGCCTCCTTGGTGACGGATAGATGAGACCCGTTCCCTGTGCTCTGGGACTCTAATATGATCTGGGTCGCGCTTGTGGCAGGTGGGGGTGGTGCGGGGGGAGAGGAGTGCAGGGAAGGGGCAGTTAACACTATGAGAACTAAAATCTCTTTGTAGCTGAGCGTGTTTGTGTGCACTTCCAACCTACCTGCAATTCGCTGCCAGCTGCTTCACCAACCCTGGCTCAGGGGAACAATGGCTCAGAAGCAATGCTGGCAGAAAAGAGAGATCTAAAAATAGATCTTTGGAGGGCTAAAATCAGGGGGGCAACACTTTGAGGAAGCATTATTTTGTTTGGTTTAGTAACAGGTATATTTTGTGCAGAGTGCCAAGTCACCGTGTTTATTGCCTTGGACTCCTTGAGCACTCCTGAAGGCCCAATTCTACCCTCACCTAGAGGCAAATGGAAAGTCACCAATCCATTCCTTTTACTTATTTACATTTACAGTTATGCAAGTTATAGCCCAAGTCACAATCCACTGTTTCTCTGGCTGCCTGTCTGATGACAGAAGATGCAATTGTATTTATAAAGCCAGCCTACACTCCTTTCATTTTTTCTTTAGAAACTCATTTTTATAGGCAGTCTTAATTTGGCAGTTACACTTCAGCAGGGATCACATGCACATTTTTTCTTTTGATTCACATAGTTTCAGATGCCCTGAACTCCATTCAAATTCAACTCCATGCACAGCGAAGCCAAGTTTCACCAGGACTATGACTGAAATCATACATTTCTGGGAACATCACAGTTTCAACAGAAAACCTCAAACTGACCCCATTTCTGTCAAATCTGGCTAGAGATTCATCAAAAAAGTTCACAAAGTCCTTAACAAAACCTAAGTAAAAGCTCAGTCTCGGCTCTTAATGACATCCACACGAGTTGTGTTGCTGACAGCAGAGGCAGAGGGATTGGGATCCCAGTTAATTAACCTCCACATTTTACACTGTGCTCAGAAAACATTTCACACAATTCCACTTATCTCAATCAACTGGCTCAATTAATAAAAACAGGTCTGGGAAGATGCTCCCACTGGATTTGGGGTAGCATCATTGGCTTGCTTGCATTCTCTACATTCTGTGGAAGGAAACCCTGTTGATTTCATTTTCATCTTTCGCTCCCTCTCAATTTGAAAATAGAATCTATGATTTTCCATCATTTCCACTTAGATAGAAATATGTTGTGAAAGGTAATTTTATTACTGAAAAATAATCTTCCTAATGTCAGCCATTATTTCACTCTCAGTGTGACAACTAGGGTAAGTGTTGGAAATCACTGTATGTTTCAGCTAAAGTATCTTGACAACACAAATGAAGAAGAAAAAGGTAGTCTTTTTGTTAATGAAAACTGCACTGTTATTTTGGTCTATAATGGAGAGATTCATGTAAATGATTGCCTGTCGTTGATACTAAAGAAAAATAGCAAAAAAAAAAAAAAAATCAGCAAGCAGGAATAGTGGTTTCTTTCCTTTCTCCTTGAATTTGCTCTTATATTTACTGTAATCAGCCCTTTCACAACATTTTAACTCTGATATAATGTTCATGATTCCCTTAGTAAAATAAATCAAAATCCATCACCAGATTGAGGCTACCAGCTTTGAAAAACTGGGGAAACTTTAGCCATGCACTGTTAAGAATAAACAATATCCTATTTATAGATCTATAGGCATTTGGTATGTAATATTATACAGTAAAACCATCCTAACCCATATCTCTGCAATTAACACAACCACCTGTATGCCAAGTCAGAGTGGAGGATTCCTTCCTTTGGGGATTGAGAGACAGATGATATCTCATACTGCTCTCATCCCTCAGGGCTCTTCTGCAATGCTACATTTATCCCCTTCCTGCACTGCACCTGCAGACAAAAGAGCTGTCCTACTATGTCAGGAGTGCAAAATTCAAGTTCAGAGACAGGGAGAAGGAAAAATGTCAATAAAGTTGTGTTATTTTATAGGGGTTTGCCCCACTTGAAAGTTGAATACAGAAGAGAATTTAAATTTTTTTTGTAGCTTGTGCCTCTTTTATGCCTAGGAAGAACACTGTTATTAACTCCCTAAGCAGGTTTTCAATTAGCTTTAACAACCAGGTCTGCAAAGTCCAAGCAGCAGAGAGGGCTGTGAGAGAACTGAAACCCTGCAGCATCTTCAGTAAAGACTTCAGAATCTCAGAGCTCTGCTGACTTCCTTTGTCAATTGCTGTTCTCAGCAATTTACTCAGGCTTTAAATATCTAGGTCATCAGATCTGCCCTTTGCAATCATATTACAATCTCTTAAATTTACGCTTTGCATTCAACAGTGAATTTCTGATGTAGTTTTTCAGCTTGATTTTCCCACTATCCAGAAACTCCAGTTAGTGCTTCAGCAGATGGAATGCATGAAACTTTGCTTCTTGGATTTATAGATTGAGATGAGGAATGCTGGTATTGCGTTTGGGCAAAGCTTACTCACACAAGTAGTCTTTTCTAATGGAAATAGTTCATTTAAGGGGGAGTGAGCAAAGAATTTGCCGAATTGGATGAGAATTCCCTGAATCTATTCCTGGTACACATGTAACTTTCTTTTCACTGCCTGATGAAGAAAAACAAGTAAAAACAAATTAAGAAACACTTCAAGAATTTTAAGAGATTGAGGGAGACAAATTGACAGACAGCGGTGACTCATTGCATTGCAGTTCTGTAGAACAGCAAGAAGTCTCCAGGCTCTTGATTTCAGGAAAGTGATCCCAAGCTGCCTGCTGGGGAAAAGATGGAGCAAGNNNAGCTCTATACCTAAAAATGCTGCCATACATATATATATATATATATATATATATACACACATATATATATGTATGTATAAAAGTTGGCTATGTAAAGCACAGTGTAGGACAAAGAAAATTCAGAAATTATGTATGAAGAGCTTGGACCAAGTCTGTGGCAACTAGTTAAAAGAGGTAAAACTGCCCTTCACTATGTTGAAAGACAAAATGTTGCTGCTGGAACAGTGAAAGACACTGAGCAGATTCACCTGGTGAGGGAGAGAAAGTAAGATTTGAGCACTGATTATTTTTAAGTTGCTTCTATAGCATTTTCTTACATGCAAAACAAAAGCAAACCATCTGATGACACTTGGGCAACGATGTGGAAGGACTTTCCATCTCAAAGTGCACCACAGGGAGAGGGTCCCTTGTGCCCTATCAAGCAGTTTTCCCTCACCTAAATTTTACTGCAGCCATACTAGGCAATAGGCAGGGATCTTGTTAGCCTTCATCTGCTCTACAGTCTTTTTTACGTGTCAAAATCTCGAACAATATCTTCATTTTTCTATGCTAATTTTAAAAGCAAAGACAAACTCTTCCTTCAAACGACCACACTTCCCAAATGAAGAAGGACAAAAAGCCTGGCAGCACTGAATGCTACTCCTTTTGTACAGAAATGAAGAGGTCTTCCATAAGGTCTCAGAGTCTGCTGATGTCCAGGAGAGTTTCTAAGGCCCTGAAAGTAAAAGTTGGAATCTCTACCTCTGCCCAAACATGTACATGGTTTCTGAGCTCAGGAGTGGTCTAACAGGGAATTTCCCAAAGCAGTAAGAAGTTATAGCAGAGACAGAGTACAGACAGAGACATAGTAAAAGATCCACAGTTTGCCTCAGGCTATTTTCCAGCACCAACAGACGGAATCTGTAGGGGCACGTATCTAAATAGGGGGAGCCTTCACAACAAGAAGGTAACAGCCACAGGAAACCTCCAGTGAAACAGGATGTTCATGGAGGGCTGAGCCATCCCACAGTGAACTCCTACAGGGCCCGTTGACCCACCCGTCCTCCACTGCCTGTCGGAGCTCCTGCCCAGGAATGGAGTCCCACTGGGCACTGACTGCTTGCACACACACAGCTGCCCACCTGCACTCTGGGCAGAGGGAAACATAACTTACATTGATCCTCTGCAATTTATGCACAGCATGAAGGAAACGAAATTAATTATTTCCAGTCCTTCAGGCTTCCTGCCCCTCTTCTGCTGTAGGCAGCATCCCTGTTCTTATGCCACTGTGCTCCTTCTCTTTCTGCTCTCTGACCTGCAGCTTTTTGCTCTCACTGGTTGTTGCAGGCCAAGGAATCCACCCCAGATGGTGAGACAATTCAGTCTTCCCGCTAACTCTTCAGCAGCAGTAGTTTTAGGGCACACATACCTTGGGGAGCAAACACACAGACCAGAAATTAAAGCTACAGACAGAGCAGCATTGACCTGTGCTTGTCCACACAACACAGCCTAATTTCCTTGCTGGGCGAGAGAGAAAGAAGAGATGGTTTCAGCCTGTGAAAAAACACTTGTGTGCAACATACAGCAATAGAGTAAAAAGCTCTGACTTTGCACCAGGGGCAATTCACCAGCAGTTCCAATTCAATTGCTGGGAAGGCAGAGAGCAGGCGGTGAGCAGCAAACAGCCCGGGCACCAGGAACAGGGCAGCACGCACCACAGCACTGCTGCCCTGTGCAAATCAAGTGCTCCCCTCATAGGAACTCCCATGTTCTGTCCTCTTTGACACTGAGAGTATGGTAGGAAAACGGGCCAGGAGAACACAGTCACAGAATCATAGAATGGTTTAGGTTGGAGGGGATCTCCAAGATCATCTGGTTCCAACTGTGGCACTCACTGCATCATTTGAGAAAAATTAGGATTTAAAGCAGAACATCTTTCTAGAGACCTACAGAAGCTGAGACCTCACCCTGATGCACTGTTACCTGTGACTAATTTTAACTGGTGCAAACAGCTCCACTCATACCAGCAATGAAAAAAGCAAAACAAGGATCAATGATTTTTCGTGCAAAATTATGACAGAATTTTAAATATTAATTTGCTCTTGTTTCTATTAATAGCAAGTTAATAGGTTTAGGTGACCCAGTTATTCACAAGAATTGATTTTAATCCTCACACTCATGCACTTCTGTGTGGTAAATACTAAACCAGCATGGACAAGGGCTGATATATTTTCTGCAGGCAAGTCCTTAAGTACTTAAGCCAGCAGTAGAAAAGGCTTTCCCAAAAAATATTCATGTTTGAGATGAAGTGGTATTTCTTGAGGTTCACATTTTAGTCAAAACTATAATACCAACAATCAGAACAAGCCTTTATAAATTGAACAGACCTAGAAATATATGGACAAATCTTAGCTTTCATATAGAATTAGATAAGGAGGAAGGACAAAGGAAAAAAAGGTACTTCTGAAATTCCATGGGTGTTATGCAACCAACATCAAACTCTGAAGTATCTTACTAAATTTTCTTTTTTTCAGCTTCTTGGGATTTTAAAAATATAATTTGAAAAACAACAGCCTTGTTTACAAATCCTACCAGAGATGGTGCTTCCTTCATATTAGGAGTTCAGCAAAACTTTCAACACCACTCTGCGTGCCTGAGACAAAATCTAGTTCTGCTCAAGACCTTTGCATTCAGGAGAGGTTCCTCCAGAGCACAGGAGGCAGCAGGACACACTTAAATGTGCAGAGGGCTGATCCCAGACTCTAACACCAATCAGCTCTTCCTAGCTCATCAACTCCAGGCATCCTGCTGGTTTTGGCGGTGCTGCGTTTGTCAGCAGCCACTCTACTAGGACTCACAAAGAATAAAACAAAATATATCCTAAATATGATTCCCCAAAAACCCTAAAAGGGTTTGGAGACCCTTTTTAGGGAAAAAAAAAAAAGGGGGTTTTAGGGACAAAGGATTACTATTCACTACTTGTTTATATAAAATCCAATCTCATGCAGTTCATACTCATGCATATACAATGGAATGTAATTGCAGGGAGCAACTGTCTTATTTGTTCATGTGGCATGTTTCTGTGTGGCTGGATAATGGGAATAGGAATGGGTTGGCTGGGCTTGGCAATAGAATACTTCTCAGGTATGGCAAAAAAACTAAAACACAACAATTACCAAGGCCAGTTTACTGTTCCTCAGAACGAAGTCTTTATTAGCCACTATTTCAGGAGGGTGTTTGTCCAACATCTAGCAAACAGGACGGTGATTTGGGATGGAGACATCTGTGTGTTACTGCAGTCTTACCCATGAAAATGATGTGATTTGCTCCTGGATGATGTATGACCAGGAAAATTAGCTAATTCTCATAATCAATAATGTATTGCAATTCATTTTCTAAGTGTCATACAGAAGTTTTTCTGATAGGGAAAACTTGTGGTCTTTTCAGAATCTTAAAATTCATTATGATGAGTTTGTTTAAAAACAATGAGAGAGGGGAGTTTTAGTCCCTTTTTTTTTTTTCCCCAGAATCAAACACTTTATTTGTAGGAAAAACAAAGGTAACAGGTTTGAAGGAAGGAATTTCCACATACTTTCTAAAAAGTCTATTTACGAGTAAGAAAAGCCTACTTTTCAAACCTGTACTTAAACTTGAAAAAGGACTGTTGCCTAAAAGTAGCCATTTCCCTACTTTCTCATGCTAATGTCCTGTTTATAACTGACACCTTTACTGCCTACCACTATATCAATTTCACTTCCCCAGAGAAAGAAAAACCAGATCCTGTGACTAGGGTACTGGATTGATAATCTAGCCTAACGCTGACAGATAAATGCACTAATTTTCTTCTGTGGTTGGCTCCACATTGCAGAGTAAATCTGCTTCTAACAACTGTCTCAATAGGCTCTGTAACCTGTCCAAGAGATGATGTCAAGTGCTACAAGGGCCTAGGGCTAGTATGGCAGGTAAGAGTTACCACTGGGATAAAGTTACAGGTGAGGTTTTGAATGAGAGGGTTATTTTAAATGAAAGCCTGGCTGGAAATACAGATTGCTTTTTGAAAATTTGAACGAGTAAAGGAATAAAGAGCAACTTACATAATTTTGGGGGGGGTCTACATTTTCAGAATGAAATCAGCATGTTCTTAGGTAAGGTATTGCAGCACTCAGGAAACACAAGGAGATACTACTTTGGGTAATGGTGCATGGCGAAATGATGTGCCTTGCCCTGCCTTTGCTGGTAGCACAGACTCTGGGTTCCCATGGAGCACCAGGACCATTCAAACCTCAGGAGCAGGGTTCAAGCTTCAACAGCATTCTCTGAGCACAGGAGGGCCCTTTAGGATCCTGGTGCCTGCTCCCATGTCCTGTGTTGTTGAAGCCTCTGGTGCAGGCAGGTAGCAGGGCTGACTCCAGATGCTGTGCACTCAGGCATTGATGACTGTGTCAAAGGCCCACTGGACACACAAACTACAGACTTTGGAAGGAGAACCACAGGACTTCTTATTTTAAAATTTAATTCCAATGAAGGGGGGGTGGAGGGGTGAAGCATTGCAACACAATTACTTTTTTTCCCCTTTTTTATCATTTCGCACCAAATATTGGGGTCATTTCTAAGAATTTCAGCAGCAACAGTAGAGCCAGGAAGGTCTCAGTGTAGCTTTGCTGTTATCGGTTTTCTTGTTGAATTCCAGGATCACTACTCTGGTTGCTACCAATTTATAGCACTTCGATGTTCATTTATCATTTTGACCAAAAGAGCAACTTTGGTGGACATTTATTGATTCCCTCTTTGGAAAAGATCACAAGCAATAGCTTTTTTAATAAAAAGTGTCTTTGGGTCACATGGATAACCCTGACACTGAGGGATACATCTCTTACTCTGCTCTCATGTCTAAAATGTTCAATCAGCTCCCACTCCCCTAACCCGAAACAAAAATAAAACCTCATTTTAATCACATCTTTTTCTCCTGATTTTCACTCCCCACCTCCTGACCTTTCCATGTGAAGAGGATCACGCAGAACATTTCAGCTTTTCTTAGGCTAACTTTTGCTCACTTTGAATAGCACTTATATAGGTCAATAGCATCACTTCCCCTTTCGCCCCCCTCCCCATCACACAAGAAATACAGGATCTAACCTCTTTAATGCATCACTTAACAGGATGACTTTTTGTTTGTTTATGGCACAAGAAGTTTGATATTTAAATGAAACTAAATATTCAAGAGAGAGACTAACTTTATAGATTCTGCTTTTTTCTTTTTTTTTTTTTCATATTTGTACAGCACCAAGCACTCCTGGCTCTGAATACAGCTCCTTAGAGCTATTTCAATATGACTAACAGTAACAGCAGGAGTACTCAGACCACAAACTACAGGATTAACAATGCTGGATCTATTCTCATTACAGAATATATGGAAAAAATATGCTATATTAATAGTGTGTACTATGGCAGCACAAAATCCCCTGTACATTGTAGGCAAACTATAGTTCACTGATTTCATTGCTACAGAAAAATGCCAAAAACCAGCCAATCCCCGAATGAAGCAGGTCACTGATTTGGTCATATTCCAATATGTTATTGTTATGGTCACAAAGAGATGATAAAATGTGTGTAGGAGGACACAGAGAGAAACTATTCTCTGACAGCAACAAAGCTATACATATTTTGTGCATTTTCTGAAATTTTCTACAAATAATATAGAATTCCTCTTTTTTTTTTCTTTTTTTTCGCCCTGAACATTTCTGAAAGCCCCTGTTTCCTGAGCAGAGGAAGCTAAAAGTTTCGGTAACATTTCAGGCTGACTGTTTATCTTTTAATTGTGTATGACTATTCAGTGAACCCAATCCTGCTCTTGTGGAAGTCTAATGAGAACTTGGGTACTAAGTTCCCTGGGAACTGGATGAAGCCTCCAACTACTGATTTTGTAAGGCTTCAGCCATGCAAAACCCTGCTGGCACAAGTAAAGCATAAGAGCAAAAATAAAAATTCTGCCTCTTTGAAATGTTTAACCACAGCTCATTTGTTAATACAGTCATTGAAAGGTGAAAAAACACCCACTGATTTTGAAAAGTATGGAAAAGCGTATTTTTTTTTGGACTGCGACGCCTTGACTAGCTGTTAGCTTTGGAAATATTTAGACATAAATCAATTTTGTCCCAAAATAGAGTCCAAAAGGAAGAATCATCAGGAAATGGAACAAAGTCCTGCATTGTGCTCCCCGGAATACTTGTCGGGATGTGTCACTAGAGGGCACTACCACATCGTCCCCAAAGGCGCCAGGACAAAGGACACGAGCGCCCGGCTGCTTAACTTGCACACTCCGCTTGATGGTTTGAGAAACAAATTTTAATCACCTCGCAGAAATTATCATCATTTTTTTAATAGTAGTGGGAATTCAATAACCGGCCATATTATTAAACAGTTAGTGCATGGAGCCTCCACGCCGTAAAGTTCTGACTCTCTAGGCTGGAGAGCTCATTAAAAATAGTCTGCACTGAGTTAGCAGTTCTCCTCAAAACAATTCAAGGAGGCTGTATTTGGGAATTACGCTGCTGAATTAGCACAACAAATAAGGAATAATATGGGGCATAAGGCAAAGGAAACTTACACTTGGGCCGCTTCCTTTCTTTATATTCAGTGCTGCTCACAGGCACCCTGCCCAAATGAGCTTGGGGGAAGAGCTGAAACAGGGAATCACGGGGGGAACTAGGAGAGAAATAGAAGGGAACTCTGTTTTTCTCTCAAATAAATGCTACTTGCAACAACTTGAGATAATTGCCTAACTGCATTTATTAAAATAAATGTGCCTCACTGAAGGGAAAGGGCAAAAACAAGTTTAGTGATTCTTATATATATATATTTTTTTAAAGTGTTTTCTTTGATGGGTATGCAATGCTTGTTTCACTCAGTGTTAGAGGATAAATACAAATGAAGGTTTTCTTTCAATGCTTCTGGCTGAGAGAGAGCACAGAGGTCGCTTTCAAGGTGACTAGAATTTTGTTTGAAAATGGTGAGTACCCTGTTTCTCAAGAAACCCTGCTTTGTAGTCCATTGCTGTGCACCTGAAAACTTCCCACTGACTTCCAGGGGAAATTTGGCTACTCAGGAATGTGGGATTGGGCTCTGGAATGGCAATCACATACAGAGAACTTAACAATGCACAAAAATTTAACCCTTCAATGGAACCAGTCACAAGCTTAAAGCTGTTAATGCATTTATTACCCTGCTTCATGTAGAAGACAACAAGCAACATATATACTATATTAGAAGATTATAAAGAAAAAAAACCCAGTGAGGTGGTTTGGTTGTTTGTTGGTTGTTTTTTTTTTTTTTTTTGTTTTGTTTTGTTTTTTGTTTTTTGAAAACATGTGGTTCATCCAAACATCTAGCTTCTTAAGGCTTCATCTGATCTAAATCCGATTTCTGGAAGACCTTGAAACTTGGCATCTCATTTAGGGCACAGTCCAACTCCCTTTAACCGGCTAAGAATTCAGCCATTTATAATTGCAGTTAGAGGCAAGCCCATTATATATTATATTATAAAAAGACCCACTAAATTCCTGCACTATGTTTGGAACTCTGCAAGTACTTGATTGGTGAAATGCTATTGCTAAATTTAATGTTAAAATCAGTTTATTGAAAGTATTAAATATGACCTGTTTATGACATCCATGAGGTGGAATGGTAGCCTACTAAAATGGTCTCGTTCAAATGGGGCTCAGAGAACAACAGAGATGTTTCTGACTTGGAGGCCTCCTCTGTCAGATCCCAGTGGGCATCAACAGAAGTTGCTTACAAGCTGTAGACAAAATGGCACCAAAGTAGGGTGAGTGTGTTGCCTCTGGGGCCAGAATGTCTGAACTCTATCAAGTGCTGCTGAGGAAAACAGCTTCAAGGCCACATGTGATAACTGGGAAGAGAGTCCAGCAGCTGGGAGAGGATCCTGTGGCTCATGGGATGGCACCAAGTTCCATATTATCTCAATATAGGTCTTCATTAAATGAGCAATAAGAAACCCTTTGGCTATGAAGAAAGTGCAGCTGGGGTAATATTAAAAAAAGAAGCCAAGTCCTAAAGTTTTGACAATTGTGTGTTTTCCTATTAGGAGTTATGGAAACCTAGCTCTGTGCAGACAAGCCTGGGAAGGGATGAGTGAGCAGAATGCAATGTCTTTCCTAATATAAACAGATTATTTTACATTATGGCAGATTTAGGAATGTAAAGTGTTCACTCTGTAGCTAGTTAAAAGCTTACCATAATTGCTCTACTACTGCTCTTCTACAGGATTCTCTGTCATGTCCAACTCATGGATGTTGTTTGGTTTCCAGACTCTGTTTGCAGAGGTTTCTGGAGAAGGAAAGGGAGATCTGAGGACAGATCCTCCATAACTGGTGCCACAGACATTCTGCACTGTTCAACAGTTCATAACTCACTTAATCCTGGCTGAGAACACGCCTTAGAAACACACAGAATCCAAAACATGAAAAGGAGCCTTTGCCTCCTCCCTTTCCAGGTGAGCAGCTGTTTGGGCAGCACAAAAATATAAGACAGGGAAAAACCTATCCAGGCTGAAGTCAACAGCAAAATGTCACTGTATGTCAGAAGATTTGGAGTTTCACACCAGACAATATCAGCTGAGCACAGAAAATTCAGTAAATTCCCTTTGTCTAAGCCTGGATCTCAAAACAGAGGCCTCAAGCCCAGTGACTGAGCATTCATCTGGGGCCAATATGTTTCTGGAATAAGAAACCCAACAACTATTTTTGTGTCCAAGTGAGATACTCTTCAATCCAAGGTCAAAACTCTAGCTTCAAGCAACCCAAGTATTTTACATGGACAGAAAGATGTAGATATCAATTTAGTTATTAATTCATGCGTCAATACAAGATCAACCCCAAAAAGAAGAATCCAAGCACTCCCAAAATTTGGACAAGAATTCTAGTTCAGGCTTGCAAGCAGGTCTGCATGTTCAAATGGATAGTCAAAGACAACCTGGCTTCCTTTGTCAGAGAACCACTTTCTTAACTCTGCCAGCAGCGCTTCAGACCGTCTGACATTTCGTGTGGTATCTTTTTTTTTTTTTTAAACACAGAATTAAAGGGAAAAGAAAAAATCCTTAACCCAATATCTTTAGAGCTTTTGTTTTGGTTTTGCAACTTTTCTGTTTCCGAAAGGAGCACCAAGTAATCTGTTGACAAGAGAAGGAAAAATACATTTAAGTAAGGAAAAACATGCTGCTACAGTAAAACTGTGTCAGATTCTATTAATTCAGTTTTTCATTGTCTGATATTTCCAGGCACAGTGGGCTTTTTGGTAGACCTCTGAGCTCTGTTTTCTAACAGAGGCATAGCACAGGGCCTGTCAGGAAGAGGCAGCGCTCTCATTGTTATACACCTCAAAGAGACAATATAATCCTCATGCCTTCAGAAGGGACAGGACTGAACCCCAAAACAACAGCCCTGTCTTCCTTTAAAAGGGTGAGCAAAGCTCAGTTAAAGCCTTGTTAGTGCATGCCTATGAATTATTCCCTCATCAAGTGGCTGATCACACTACAGTAATATCGTGGGCACATTCTGCTTTGTTAGCAAAACTGAATTCCACTGCGGCACTAATGAAGGACCGGTCTTCATGTAAGACATGATATCTTCAGGATGTGTCTATTCTGCTATGAAATTATTTTCTTTTGTGAAGAGTATTATGAGATTACTAACTGGAAAATATTTAAACACAACACAAGGGGGAAAATGTCTCTTTTGGGGAAGTTGCATGAATACACAGTAATGTAATTCCAATAAAAGCAAATATATCTAGTCAATATTAAGCATCTGTTCTTGGTGTGTGAGCCAAGGAGGTGCTGAGCCTCTTACAAGACACTGCTACAGAAATTGGTTCTTCATCTGTAGAGACTGGAGCAAGAAGAGGCTTTGGCAGTCCCTGGTTCTACCCACAATGTTTTACAAAGTCCACCCTAAGCGTCATGGTTTACCTGTTGGATTAGGTGAAACTGGATCCTTTCCTGCTCGATATCAAATTTCACAGGTAGCAAAACCAAGAATAACAACAAGTTCATTGGTATTATTTGGGGAGTATCCAATGAGGCTGAGGGCCAGATTGAGATGGTTCAGGCAGAGCAGGGCATTGCTGCACACAGTGTTACTGCACTTCAAGAAAACACTTTTTGCCTGTCTCTCCTCCTCCTGCCTGCCTCACAACTGAGCGCAATAAAATTCAAAATATGCAGGAAAAGAAATGAAGTTATAGCCAGATGTATTGCACTGAATTAAAACATGGTGAAACACAAAAAAAATTCCCGAAGTTAACTTCTATTTCAGCCTCAATAATATCCATCTACCTGGAACAATATCTCTCTAAGAATTACGTGTCCCTCAATAACATCCGCAGTAGTGGAATAAATTATAAAGTCTGTGTGCAGCAAAAAAATGATGAATCCAATTTGTATCTGTATCTCAGAAAAATCTCTGCTGTTACTTTAGATTTCAGAAAAATGTGAATTCCACATTTTTAAATGTTTAAATGCCACCAATTTAAAAGGTGTAACTGGTACCAACCAGCACATCCAGTTCTAATGCCCCTTTACTGCCTGAATATTTTTGCACAAAATAACCAAGTTCATCCAAAACAAAATTGGTTCCAAAACTGATCCAAATATTTTGAAATTACCAGGATTATTTTAACAAATTTCAAAGAGTTTTCAGTCTGGTGTGTTAAGTAAGGCATTAATCAGTTTTAAAATTAGAAGGTTGATTTAGCATGCAGTTAAGGATTCGATAACACGTACACAAAACCCAATAGGATTTTATAAAGTCTTCAGTGCTGTCCAAACTATTATTTAGGTCAGCAGAAGTCCTAACGCTGAGTGTTTTTAAAAATTTCCCTATGCTGCTTAAATTTAGTCTCATTTCCAATACTGGAAAAAGACTATGCATCTCATACAGGGTTTGATCCTTTCCAATTTACACAGGAGTAATGTGATATGCTTACCAGTCTTAGTGGGATTCCTCAGTGTCCACTTCCACAGTATGAAGAATAATTTATAGAAAACCCATATCAAGATGTGTTATTCTTCACAAGATGCTTGCATATATTCTTCCTTACTGAAACTATAATATTCCTTGCTTGGGTGCTTTGGGTTCATTGTACTCTAAGCCAATTCTTTTTTCTTTATTATTTTATCATTATGTGAAGTAAAACTCAATTTTAAATAAGCTTGTGTATTCCACTTCACCAGTGCTGACAGACAAAATGTCACATATTATTTCTTTTTTGTTAAGAAGTTACTATTCTCTCTCAGTTGCATAATCCTAACACAAAGTAGAGAGTATTTGAGGGTTTGTTTAAAATTATTCACTTTCATTATACTGCTACAAGTGGTGCTGACAGCAAAACCACTTGCTTGCCTAAAATAAAATGAAACATAAAGGATTTCTTTCTTGCATATGGAAAGTTGTGCAGACTACCTTACTGCATTTGTTAGTTTTACAGAAGTAATCTCACTACCTCAAACTTCACTCCATTTCTACCATCCAAACAACAAGCTTCCAGAATTATAGCATACAATATTTTTAATTTTCATGTGGTAGCAAACAGTTGTCTCTCCTGTTCATTTCTGATTTTATGATGGGTTAATTCTGCCTCGAAGACAAATTTGTCTTCCTTCTCCTTAGTAATGATCTGCAGGAATTCAACAAGCAGAATTTAGTAGATGAGGGAAATAACCAGAAGAAATCCTTTCAAATTTTTATAGTTATAATTAAAGAAGGTACTTAACTATTTATCATTTAGAAAGAATGTTAATTTCATCAGTGTCCCTACTCAGCAACATTAAACTAAAATAAAAAACTTCAGACCTCTATGTTCCTGAGGCTGCTAATCTTGCTTCTGCCACCACACTAGTCAAATAGGAAGAGACCAACATACTGCAATGAAGGGACAGTATGTAAGTAATTTTTAAGATGTCATGCCTGCAGATCCAGCTGCTCAGCCATCATGGTTGTTAGTATTTGGCTTTTTGCCAGCAACTGACAGCCAAGCAGAAAATAAACCATAAGGGTTAAATCACATCTACTTACAGACCAAACTTGCTGGCCCAAAGCACACTGCAATGGTGGCCAAGAAAAGCAGGAGCACAGGGAATTAGCCTTTTACCATAACACTCACAGTAGGAACAGGCCAGGCTGATCACAAGGTAATTCCTCTTAACTAGGTGTCCAATAAATTTCTCTTGAAACCCAGAACTGTTCTGCAGTGTCACATTCTTGTCATATATTTGATCTATGTCAGGGTTTAAATTTTATAAAAAATGTGTTGCAGAGATAAAATCAATCACTCAATTCGCCAGCTCTCTCTTGGCTAAAACCCATTCTCTATGTCTCCAAAGTAGGCTTTTGCAATTGGAGCACACTTTTGACAACGACAGAAATTGGGCTAGTGTTAACACACACATGTGTATATATTACCTCCTGCATAGGTTGTTTGGGTTTAGTTATTTATTTGTTAGTCAGTGATACTTTTGTGGCACTTGAAAATCTGAACAAAATATTTCAAGAGACAAAGATCACCTGGAGAACTTTCCAGCTCTGGACTAGATGGTTGTGGGCGTTAGTGTCACAGAAAACTCTGTGGTAACATTAGTAGAGGCAGGAGACTTTAGCCACTCTACAACTGATTTTCTGTGCTGTATACACAGGAAACCCTCAGAACTAAATACCAATGGATGTTATTTTCTATCAGAAGCATCTGATCAGAAAGATCTTATCCTGTGCACACCATTTCATACAGTACCTAAACTGACACTCTCTGCTGCCCTACCTGCAGATTCAGAACAGTCCCCAAAACACTGCTATGATTTTTATAACTATTTTGCATAAAGATACAAAACAAAACTGCAGTATAAATTTAAATGCCCAAATGAACGCCATCAGTTCAGGACTAGAGGAGAAGAATGTTTCTTGATCAGGCTCCTCTACTTTTCCAGATACGCAATTATATAAGACTATCAAATAGATAAAGAACATTCAGTTTACAATCACAGTCCTAGGTTACAATAGGAGGAGTAGTAATACAGACATCTGATATCAAGAAAGGTACACACAGGTAACAAGAAGATATGCTCTTGTGCTTACATGTCCCGTTCATCACTTATTGAAGAACACACAGATCACATCGGCTTCTCATTAACACCAAGAACCAATGAGCTCTCTGAGCTTCACCCTTTCCTCTCCCTCTGCCACAAAGCAAGGCAGACAGGCATGGATGCAAACTGATTGCTGATTTTTAGAGCTGAGCAGCAAATCTCTGCCCTTTGAACAGGAAGTGGGTCTCAGTTAACGCTGAGATAATTGGACATCCCATAAATGGGGCAAGCCACTTCTTTCTCTGCACAGTCAGTTTTGCCCTCACACCTGAAAAGCTGATGCTGGGATGGAAGAGAGGCTGTTTTCTTCTTAGCCCAGGAAAGCTATTTCTTCCAGAAAACCATAGTCATTCAGGTAACACCTTCCTTGCAGAAAAAGAGAGTGCAGATGCCTCCAAGAAGCAGTGAAACCAGAAAAGCTGCAGAGTGGGCAGTGAAAAACAGTGCAATGACTTTGCTGTAGTAATGGCCAACTATGTCAAAGAATGGTAAAGGATGAAGAGATCCTATAGGACCAAACAGAGAGGCTTGAGAGTGGGCATTGGTTGAAAGAACTCACGTGGGAATGCTAAACTAATTGAGGAAAACGTATTCATTTGTTGTTCAAAAGTACAGACTACACTAAATATGAAGCACTATTACTTTAACTGAGAAATAATGTCCCTTTATTTCACTATTAAAATACCTAAAACTTTGTAATCCCAAATAATTCAAAGCATAGAATAAGAGTAAATCTTAATTGACAGATTAGCAATATTTTTGTGGCCATAAAGATGTGACAGATATTAGTGAATTAAAGGCAACAATATCCAGGCTCTTAGAAAACATGTTTTCTAAGTATCCATGGGGTCCAGAATCACTGGGACACAATAAAGTGATATGTAGAAGAAACAGAACCGTATTTAATCCTCACATTTGTGACAGGTGGAGATCATGAGAGGAGTGCTCTTATAAAGAAAAGGGACCCTTGTTGTTAAGCTTCTCTCCTCACTCCAGGCCAGGTAAATCTCACAAGAGAAATGTGTGTTCTGAAAGTGCTGGAGATTACATAAAGAACCAGAGAAAATGCTACATTGACCCAAAAAGGTGCAGAGACAGCAAACACCACTAATGTTTCTGCGGATGCAAAGCCCAAGGCAACTTGCTCTCTCTCATTATAACTGAGAGGGATCGGTTCATATAAACTTGGGATATTCATATACAAAGAGGTTATTGCATGACCTCTGATTCATGGTAACTGTCTGTGCATGTGCTCTAAGCTGGAGGCTCAGGTAACTGGAATTAGCTAATTCCTCTCTTTCATTCAGAGCAGAGGGCTAAGCCAACATGAATTACTTCACATTTTTTCAGGAGCTAAAAGCATGGAAGATTGTGGTAGATCAGTTGATATGCAGGAAATGTTTACCACTTGTAAGACTTTATTTCTGTTTGTTTCGGGTTCCTCTTTCATACTGACTGGGGGATATTTATTTTATTTGCATCTTTACATGTGTTCAAAAGGAGTCCTTGCCACACATATTGGAAAGGAATAATCATAGCTGGTAGAGGCTAGAACACTTATTCCAGATATAGCACAGACACAAGGCAAGATACCTTGCCTTGTAAGCAAAGGTGAATGACTACATAATCAGTTTCTACTGTTCCCTGGGGTGCTCATCATCTGGGCTTCCCCCTGGTTGTGCTCAGCTCCACTTCTGGGGTTTGCATTCTGAATTCACCTGGTTAACCAAACTTCAAGTCATGACAGACCATCTCTCCACTTCTCATCAACTTCTCCTGTTCCACCAAGTAAGACAATTCAGTGCTGCCTCAAATCAGACTGATTTCCAGTACCAGTTATATAGGGCATTGCTGGCAACCACCCGCCAATACTGAGTCTTTTGCTTGGTGTCTGACAGACATTGGATGTGAGGGATTATGCTGTGTTCCAACTTGATAGATAGATCCTACTTGCAGGACTCTGTCACCACTTAAAGTTTCATTAGCTCTGAATCATCAGAGTAATATTGCTCCACTAAGCAATTTCTAAAAACAGAAGCTAAAAATTTAAGACTATTCTCCCCAGGCTGACATATCATTTGGATGTAACTTCCTTGAGATATTTTTCATTTGTGAGTCTGAATGTACTGTATAAAGCTGGGGAACTGAGACAAGAAAGAAGGAATCTGTTTCACCAATGTTGCACAGAAGGACAGAAGAAAATCCAGAAACAGAAAACTCAAATCTTGCCTTTTACATTCAGAGTTTCTCTGACAGGTCCTGCCTACATACCAAGAAAATTAATATCTAAATTATTTGCAACTCAGCTTCATGTGGCCCTAAGTGAATAAATTGATCACAGAAAATCTTAAAGACACAAATGCATTCACTCCTTTCCTTTTCCAAAATAATCTATGAATTTGAGTGGCAACTTGTTCCTTCCAAATTTCTATGCCTAAAGAAACATTCAAACAATCCTGTTCTAACATCTATGTAATATAAAGAAAGATTTTTCATCATACCATCATTTAAAATGAAACCTAGAAAGAGAAAACCCAGGGGATTCACTGAACTAGCTCTTTATAATTTGTGAGCAACTGCACACAATTATATTACAAAACCTAAATATAATATAAAATGTAGCTTGAAGATAACTTAAAATAAACTGAACTTGACTGTGTTGGTGAGCTACTGTGATAAAAAAATTAACATGTTTGGGGAAGTCTGATTTGCATTACACAGTGCCTGTAATCAAATTACCTCTAAATGTTATGCCATGTCACACTGTGTTTGAGATGTTGCTGTCAAAAACGCATACATACGCTTTGCAGTTTGACTCAACCTGGCTTCCTTTTAAGCGATCATGTATGCCTCTGAGCCACTTCAACCAAACGGTGGTAAAATACAGAGGTTGGCAATTCAATTTCATTCAACCTTTCAAGAAGGAAAGAGCAGATAAGCTTTGCTTGTTCGTGTCAATGATAATATTCAGCGCAGCCTAAATCTAATTCAATAGGTTCGCTCCCGCTCTCTTGTCACATTGTCATTTCCGAACCCAGTCCCCCGCCGCCCCCTCCCCGCTCCAGTTGCAGCAAAACTTTGTGAAGTGCTTAACCCACAGCCACGGGCACTTTCCCAGTGGATGAGCTGTGGGTCAGGCCCAGCCCTGGGGTTTGTGCATGGGGCCGGGCCACTCAGGTGGCGGCTGCCGGACACCATGTCCGCTGACCTCATTGCAGCCACAGATGTTTACTGCACTTTGGGCGATCCACAGAAAGCAGAGCAGTAAAGTAGGCCAGCTTGCAGGAAGGCTGTTACCCACAATTCATGGAAAAATGCTGGATAGTTCCCACTAGGTTGTGGTCGGCTAGGAAACGGCAACTTATTAATCTTGTGTCAGAGGGCCAGCTGCAAGCCTGGCAGTTACCATATTTCACCACCAACTCCATGTCTGGACAGCCATTGTCTTTTTTTATGAAAAACTCCACAAATCAGCTGCTATTTCCCCCCTCTACGTGCAGAAACAGCACTTGGGGGCTGAGGTGGCTCTGGTGCATCATCCCCACGGCGGTCAGGTTTGCTAATTCAGAGCGACTGCTTAGTTTCCAACTTTAATGATATTCCCTCAGCATATCACTATGGTTGCCTGGCGACCGGATTTCAGCTAGGCCTCTCATTTGATTCCCACACATCAGACCCTGAAAAGCACTTTTTTTCCTCCCTCCGCTTTTGATTCCAGCTCCTCTGAAACCCTTCCCCCTGCGGTGTCGGTATGGGTGGGCAGCGCGGTGGCAGAACAAGGCCAGGGGTGACGGGAGGCCTGGAGGCTCCTGGTCACACATCAAGGCCTGGAAACAAAGCCGCCAGGAGCCCTTCCTGACAAACACAAATTCCCTTCAGAAAAAGCAAATTTGGTCTTCCCTTCGTAGCGTGGGTGTCATTTTAAGACTTTCTTTAGACACTTTACTAAATCTGACGCTTTCCATTGTTTTTTGGGCCGTTTCTCACAAAAGGCTTCCTATTATCAACAAGTTGCTATTGGAGTAAGCAAACAGTTTGTGAAGGCCTGAAATAATCTAATAAGCAACGGGCTTGTGTGCTTTATGTACCCACATCTTTTTGGGATACAAAGTTTGTTTGGATAAATAATTTTCCACTTTTTGCTCCATTTCAATTAAAGTATCCTTTTAAAATTAATGGTTTTGCTTAGCTCTGCATCCTTCCCCCTACCATACACACAAGCTCTCTCTACACAGTATAGTATAGCAACAAATACATTTTTCATAAAATGCTCTGGCCCAAACAAAAGAATTTTTTAAAATGTTTTGTTTCTTGGTGAAATTACAAGTCTTATCAATAAGATGGGTACAAGGGCTGCACTGACTTTCTTATTCTTCTCTTGGCTGTGACTGAGAGTCTTCACAAAGTTAAAGGATTGACTACACTGGAAGCCAGATCAGCTTACACCAGCTCAAGGCTTAGTCCTGAATCTTTAATGTGCTGTGGCAAAAAAAAATTATGCTAGGTATAATAAATGTTTGTTAAACAGTTCTACAAAAAACCCACAGAATTACTTCAGTAACTAAAAAAATATAATGCTAAAGTAACTTATACCAGATGGGGAAACACCAGATGGGATAATAATAACATAAATAATTTTCACGTTACTGTTGAGGAAAAAGTGGTCAGCTGGATAATTTACTAAAGGTTCAATATGAGTACCACAGAAACAGCACAAATACAATGTTCTGTCTCTTGTTTGAATAGCTTCAAAGTCATTCCCTATACAGCCTGCTGACAGATATGAAAATTCATAGTTATTTGTCATAAATCATTCCTCAAATGTCTATTAGTGATGAGCACAGTCACACCCAAATTAATGGCAATGCATCAACAGCAGGAGTAAATCAAACCTCATTAGCCTATACAGACATGACTTGCCTCATCTTTTGTACTGATTGCAGTCTCATGTTGTTTGGAGATCCTCAAAAATCCCCAACTCTTCAAATTATTTTGTTATAGGAGAACCTTAGCTCATTATTTTTTAAAGAAGTTCATAGCCCTTATGTTTGACTAAAATGTGACTTTTTGTTAAACAAAACAAAACAAAACAAAACACAAAACAAAACCAGACAGCTGAGAGTTCCTTATGCTTAGAGGTTTTTGTTTTGAGATTTCCTGATTTTTCATGAAGTTTTCACATTGCAGGGAGGGACATGCAGTTTATCCATATATTATGTAGCAGTCCTGACTATCCACTATGAGAAACATTCAGCTTTAACTTGTTGCAATCACAACCCAGGATCAGACTGTGTTGGCATGGACTGTCCAGACAATGAGCAGCTCAAACTAGAGAACTGAGTGGTGCTCTGCAGTACCATTTGAGTATTGCATGGTGAAATTAAAAAAAAATAAGACAATCATAATATGAAACCATGTTAGTTCACAAAACAAGAATGATGCAGTGAGATTTTAGAGAATGAAGTTTCTCTCTGTCCCCCTGCCCACAGCTGGTCTCCCACTTGTCAGTAATGTGATTGATTTCATGACAATATGGGGAGGATTTTTCAAAGGACTGTCTCGTAAGGGACCATCGTTCCACGGTCCATGCTGAAGAGCAGATCACACTGCTGGGCATAACTTCTCTGCACCACTGTGGTAGAAGAACCTTCCCAAACATCATGGAATATAGAGCTGTGTCTTAGAGTCCAGCCTGTGTCCTAATAACATTAGGGCTACCTAGTACCTCATGTGTTTTTCACTATGTGCTACAATAGTATGCTGTGTGCCATTTATTGCTGGTTGCATCCTCATTTGAGGCTCTCAGCTGAGGAGAAGTTCAGTTCCAGAAATGGGACTTGCCATTAGAAGTAGTCACATCTCAGAAAATCTATTGAGAACAAAGGTTGCCAGTTGGGAAATGTGGGATACACATTGCTAGACCTTCAAGGCTATGCAGAAAAGTTTAAAGGGCTAGTCATGTATTTGCATTCTATGTGTCAAATTAATTTTCCAAGGAGCTGTAGATGGAAGATACAAGACGTTTATTTCATGTGAGACAGTGCTGCTCATGTTATCTTTGCTGAATGCTAACATCTACAGGACACAAAGTTCTAATGCATGAGTAAATTGCTTTGCTCATCCACACTGAGAGAAATTGTGCTCAGTTACATCAATAACAACAGTATCAGGCAAGCATCCTCATTTTGCCACTGGTGGGAAGGAGAGTTCTGCCCATTGCATAGCCTTTCATGGGAAGTGAAACTAAAAAAGTCAGAATATAGGAACACTTCAAAATACATTGGAACATTTCAAAATGCATTTAGACTACTGTAGCTCTATATTAAATGTACCTCAAATGCACTTTGTGAAATGTACGCTCACATGAGCGCAGAAAGGATTCAGATATGTAGTCCCTGCTACAATCTGCAAATTTCTTTGTTGGAAGAACAGATGTTTGATTTTGTGTTAGAGCTAAAAGTAGGACTTCTAACCTTTTCCTCTCTCTCCCCTAACTTAGAGCTGGTGTCAGATCGACATCCTTTACTCCACAACAACTAAATCTTCACAAGTTAACAGATTTCAACTGAGTCTTTTATCAATCATTTGCAATAACTGTTATAATTGAAGATCCACTACCCACTGCAACGTTTCTCACTTACTTATTAAGTTGTTAAGGAAGTTGTTTTGCACAGTACACTTCTGACATATTAAAAAAGAATGTTTTCAGATTAGTGTTCAAGCTTCATTTTTTCTTTTTGCTGAAAGTTTTAATTAATACATTAAACACATTGTAGATGTGCAGATGGGTAAAGGAGATATCTATTTATACATTCTATTGATTCAGTTATTCCAATGTTTAGTTGCATTACATTATATATGCAACAAGAACATGGTGCCCTTTGAGAATTGCTTCCATATTGTTGAATCTAAATAGAAACACACACACATAAAATCCTATCTGCAATAATGGGATGTATACATCACATTAAATTACCCTCCTCCATCCTCTGCAAGTATTTTCAAGAATGAAAGGTAAATGTTCAATACTGAAATGAAAGGTAAACGTTGTTGCTGCAAGGCAGGCTCTTGGTGCACTCTGGAAATAGGATTGCCCTCTAGTTATCTCATAACCTTCTAGATCTGGGCAGAACACTCATAACAGGTAAATTTGCCAAATACATGTCTTATATGAAAGCAATATTCTCTTGTATTGCAAGAAAATAAGACATTAGCGTTAACTTAATTTTTTTGTTTTTCTTTTGCGGTGACAGATTATGGTTCTGGCTCTGGGTTTTCACTACAGGTCAGAAGTCTGGTATAGAAAGCATATTGGGGACTGTGATAATAGACTCTGGATTTTCTTATCTGTTATTTAATTGTATGGTTTCCAGTGAACACTGGGGACTCGATTTGATAACCTGGGAAAGCTCTTCTGCTTTCTGTGATCCTAAATGAAAGGCAGTGAACATGGCTACAGTTAAAGTGGATAAGAGAGTGCATGAGCATACAGAATTACTTTCATTCTCTACCCATGGAATCTTTTAGTTGTTTAAAAGGACTCATAACTATTGAAAAAAAAAGATAATTAAGACTTTATTTTTAACAAAATTGTAATCAGAATTTTAATACAAAAATGGACATTATCTGCTCTAGAGCTGCTCCCTCAAAAATAAAAAAGAAAGTAGTTCTGGGCATACTATCTATATATAAGTGTGTGTTGCTATTCATGGTATATTTAGAGTCCCAGATTTTAGAAAAAACTTTTGTGTTGATTGAGCAATATAAATAAAACTGACCAAATATGGAAGGTGCACAGCATGTCCAGAATCAGGCAGTCAAAGGGAAGGGACTGGGAAAGAAGTACATCATATTTCTTGCATCAGAATTCTTGTGTGCTAGTAAGCAGGACAGGTTAAGAAACTCTGCCTAAAACATGACTTTTACTTTGATGTGATTCGTTATAGGTCACAGAAAGCTTGGCCCATTTTCCACTGATTTGAGATCCAACCAATAATGAATCAGAAGCAGAACCAAGAATAGATCTAAGGAGTTCTGAATCACAAGCCACCTCTTTCTCAAAACACCCACTCCCTCCCAATCAGACAGACGTCCCTTGTTTCTAAATAAATGCATTTAGTTACAAAATGAATTTATTTATTTTTAGCAAAAATTGCTCATAGTGACAAAATTTTCCATCCAGCTAATGACAAAATACATTTTGTTGCATAAGATTTGCACTTGTGCATAAAATTGCCTCTCTAGCCGTAATTAATGTATAGATTGAAATTATAAGACATCTAGAGTTGCTGATGTGTCACTGAACACCCCCATTCCTCTTCCTTGCTTTTCTTTCACCCTTTTAGAACACGACAGAATATCTAAATACTACAGAAAGTCACATCCACCCAGAGAAATGCATTTTTATTACTTCAAAATGCAAAACCCAGTTGCCCACATGCACCCAGTACAACTCTGTCCCCTCTTCTTGTGGCAGAAGCAGCTGTGATAGAGTCAGCTACATCCCTGAGCTAACAGAGCTTTACCATTTGGTTGAGACATTGAGGGACTTGGAAATCTAGAACACAATGCTCCTGGGTACCAGCTTTGCTACTGTCAACTTTCAGCAAAGCACCTGCCTTATGCAAGCGAATGAAGAAATAATGCTGAAATGGTTCCTATTCCTTACACCATCACAGATATCTCCAGTCAGAAATCTTTCATCTGAATGTGTTGTTAAATTAAGATCTGTGAGTGATGCACAGAATTAAAATGAAGATAAAATTATCTCACTGTGATTTAATTATCTCAATTATCTGAGTGGAATAGTGCACTGGCTTCTATAATGTTAAACCACCTGTGGTGAACAAACTGCATTCAATAAAATAGCAGTCAAATCACTGCATAAAATTTGAAAATAAACTAATCCCAAGGATAAAAGACCTTTTAATTTCATGTCCTCCACTCCTCCCTTTTCCCTTGCATCTCTAGAGTAAGAAAGGGAAATATCTTGGCAAAACCCTAAAGTTCTGGCCTTAAATAATACTTGCATATTTAAAGAGCAATCTTACTGTAAACGAAATCCCTTGGAAAAAGCATCCCTTCCTAATTGTCAGTTGCAAGAGTCTGGAGTGTCTGGAAATTTTTGAATGAACATCCAGACATACAGAAAGCCTCCTCACTGCCTCTGCTCTTTTCTGAAATTATTCCAAAAGAAACTAATCTTCATACTTCACAGACAATCTGAAAATATATTTGCCACTGACAAAAGACTCCCACACACACCTTTTTTTTCTTTATTTTTCTTTTTTTTTTCTTTTTTCTTTTTTTTTTGGCAAGTATTGAGCCATGGAGAGAGACAATTACTTGCCTCAAATTTGTGCCAGAACCCAGCCAGTACCAGACCTCTCTGTTCATTCTCCAATCTTGTGTTTTAACCATGAGACCATCCCTTCCCTAGCACTCATTAGAAGACTGGAAGTGCTTATGGTCAAAATTTTCCTAGTCAAGGGCAAACACAAAGAAAAAAAAAAAAGGCAAGATACATAAACAATGTTTTCTTTTTAACACCATTATATTAGAGAAAACAAGGACAGATTTGAAAATGAATGTGGGAGGCAATTGATGGCAGCAGCAAAAACTGAATTGATTGAATAAATCTGTGGACATTTTCTGATTTAACATATTTTCATGTAAGCAATAGGTTGCCAGAGCCTGCTATAATTCCTAGTGACTGCTCTGTCACTATATGATGTGAATGAATGCTAAAAATAGCATACATTCTTTGCTGTGGCTACCCAGTACAGATTTCATTCAGCCTGGTTTATGTATAATTCCTGTTCCACCTTCACAGCACGGACACGCAGAGGAACTGCAACAATGGTCTATTTTTTGTAGTGTGGATCTAGAATGCAGAATAAATCTATTTAATACACAACCTAGTCTTGATCTCCTCAGACAAAGAGTGGATCTAGAATGCAGAATAAATCTATTTAATACACAACCTAGTCTTGATCTCCTCAGACAAAGAGCCACCCTAAGACAATGAAATTTCATCTGACACAACTTGGCCCTAAACATTTAATTACGAAGGGAAGACAAGCCATGGTATAATGCCAGAACATAGCCATGAGAAGATAAACTTTCCCAGTAAAGGTATCTTACCACAGATGCAAAACTTACACTTTCAAGATAGACCATGAACAAACAAAACCTGAGCCAACATATTTCTCAAGGGATGTTTATCCTTTATGCCAGAATCCATCTCACCAGGTATTGTCCCCTCAAAAGCTTTTGGTTAAAATCAATCGCTATGCTAAGGCTTTCTGTCTATTATTTAGTAAACAATTAAATGTGGAAGAGATTAATAGGAAACAATGTATATTAGGGTAAAACTGCTTTATTAATTATTAGGACCAAATTTGCTGTTGTCTCTTACACAATATGTACATGGCCACAGGGAGGCTGACAATGCATCAACCAGACAAAATCCCTAAATGAGCAGACATTGCTGCAGGCAGAAAACAGAGTCTGTGCATCTTTTCAGTGTGACTGGGAGAACAAGTATTTCTATAGGAAAACATGGAGAGGAAACAGGAGTAGAGTGGCCCTAAGACACTGTGCAGCAGAGACACCCACACACAGTGTAAAATGCAAGATTTGGTCAAGGGCACAGAGCCCATGGGAAGGTTACTTTGTGGATCCTAACTACATTCCCTCAGGAGCTACTTCAGCTTCAGAAGGACTGCCTGGACTCGACTTCTACACTATAGTTAATGTACTGCCAGATGAGCATGCAAGCATGGCCCCAACACAGATAGTGGGAAGGACTACTCAGGACTCTTTGGGACTGTGTGTTAGCCATTAGCAGAAAGAAGCCTGGTGGCACACGCCAGTCATGCCCAAGGTCAGCATCCCTTCCCAGTCTTCTATCAGCTTGATACACATAGGAGATAGACACTGAGGAGCATCCTTGTCAGTGAAATGATGAATTGCCTTCTTGTGGAAATTCTGAAACTGCTTTATTAATTATTTTGGGTTGTTGTTTTTTGCTTGGTTTTTTTGTTTTTTTGGGTTTTGTGGGGTGAGGTTCTTTTGGGGGGATGGTAGGAGTGGGTGTGAACAAAAAAATTAAATACGAACAGCAGATCTGGAGAGCTTGCTACAGCTCTTAAGGATAGTAAGTAGACTTTGATACTACATGCCCCCACCTCATTCCACAAGAAGCAGAGCACAGATGGGGGATCCATTCAAGACAGCACTGAGGCATAGACTTTTTAAGAATATGAGTAGTCCCATTTAAGGTTTATCTACTTTTTAAAAACAAGACCACATTAAGCCTCTTCAATGATCAAACTTGAAATACAAAATGGGACATGAACATAGCTGAGGATACAACTGAAAATTGTAAAATCACATTGTGCAGAAGTTCAGAAAACAAGTTTGAAGCTGCTCTGCTCCACTGGCTGAGACAAGCGATTACGTTTATAAAAAGGAATTATCTACCTTATTAAAACTTTGCAAGCTTCTGTTGTCTGTGGGTCATCTGACTGGTACTCAGCAAATAGTGCTGAGGTTTCCTTTTTCCTACTTTGTAAATAATGAATGAATAAGTACTTAATATGAAGTGCCAGTTTAATTTTAAGGGGCATTATCAGAGGCCTTGTAATACTGGAGTCTGAGAGGGTTTTTAGTTGAAGCCTTGCACACCCATTTCAGCACCAGGTTCACATTCTAGACTTTTTGTCTAAGTTTAGCATATATTAAGTAATGATTCACCTTATGTGATGTGGTAGAAATAAATGGGAGTTCTGCCACCAATTTAAAGAGAAACAAGGCTGGGTAGAGAAGCATATCTTACCTGCTGTTAATATGGTAAGAGAAGATATAAAGCAAACCCCTCAATATTTGATAGTTTAGGTAATGGAACTTGTGTTTATAACTATTTGCCTTTAGAAAACAGATGCCAGAATGACCTCCAGAAGAACAAATTCTCTATAAAGTAAGTTCAAAAAACAGTTTAGTTTATCTTTTTAAACAATTAAAAAGTAACTATCCGCAACACATTTTGCTTTGTGCACTAGAATACTTGTATGGGCACAATTCCTCTCTTTTCTAAAGTAAACATATAAGCACCGATTTCAAAATCACTATCTAAATGCCTTGGGGAAGCAGAGCAACAGTTTGTTGCAGTGGGACTACCCTGATATCTGACAACAGAAGGCATGATCCACAGTTTTGTACCTAACCCTTGCATGTGTTCCTGCAACCTCCATCTCCATCAGCTTGGTTTTGTGTGCACCAGTCCCCAACCCCTCAGTTTGTCTGGGTTACTTCCAAACGCCAGGCGCGCAAACAAGCCGAGAGCGCAGGTCCGCGCTGTGACAATGCTCTCTTGTCACAGGAGCTGCCACAGACCCTTAGCTTCGCACTGGCAGGTCTGGCTGCAGGGTGGCTGTTCCCTGGCTGTCCCCAGGCAGCTCTACCTCGGGATGCCGATGGACTGATGTAAGCATTCGAAATGAGCTTGCCGGGAGTGCCTAGATTAGCTGTGTTGCCAGGCTCTCGCCACTCTAACCCCCTTTTCCACTTCAGTGGGCTGAGCTTTTGACACTCTGAAAAGCACCATTTAAAATTAATTAAAGCTCCTTATTTTGTACCAAATCTCACTGCTACCAACTCTGTTTATTATGCTCTATGCAGGGTGGGGGGTACCAGTCAGCAAGGTGTTCTGGGCTGGGCTACCAAAACTCATGGATGAGAAGATATTTGCAGGGCAAACAGGATGTGAAAAGTGTTTCCACAAATCACAGCTTTTGCACAGATTACTGGACTCCTCTGGTGGAATCCACATGTCACACTGCAAGGCAAGGCAAACTTCCTGGCAACAGCTTTTTATGGAGATTTATTCTATTATTTTTACTACAGCACACAACACTGTAAAGTTTTACCTGTGGCATACACAAAGTGATTTTTAAAAAAATAATTTGCTTTGAACTGACACAAAATAAGTTAACACACTTATGATTGGGCCAACTATTTTTGACTCTATATGCTACAATGGATTTACAAATATTTTTTAACAGTAGGACGCAAATATTGTCTTTTGGTCTTCTTTTCTGAAAGATCTTCTGCCCATCTGATAAAAACCAATAAAGGAATCTAAACATTCTTTTACTGCATGTTTGAACTGTCATCTACAAGATAGGGTAATGCAGTCATGTAAATCTGTGCATACAAAATTTTATTAAATGGCTGCTCATTGTGAAAGAGATCACAACAGTGGACTAATCCAGCACATGAAGTGTTCTTCAACACTTCATATTTGGCAAACATCAAATTTCCGAACTATCCACCAAAATGTAAATGGCATACTTGATATTCAAACTAACAGCAGGTTGTCCCATACAAAACAGTGTTCTTTAAATGTTAGGCATTGATTGTATAGCACTCAGCACTTCCACAGTATTTTAAATATAATGTTGACAAACACTGAGAAGCAAAATGTAACACAAAAAGTGCAAAGTGAAATGATATAAAAGCAACAGTTAGAAGCAACCACTGTGTTCAGAGCACAGGGGCATGAAACCTAATGTAGCTGCTGTATTCAAGATCCAGCGAGCTCAGAGGATGCCCAGCTAGTCAAAACAATTAGTCTGACACATCATTACTCATACTGGAACAGCTTCACTCTACATTGCTTTAGACAGGGCAGTAGCATAATAGGCTCTTCAGAGTTTTACAGCGAAAAAATCTCCTGGATTCAAAACCACTTACAATTCTGTGAAATCCTCCCTTCTGAACAAAACTAAAAAGAAGGGAATTTTTGGATGCAATTTGAGTTATACACGGTCATGACTGCAGAAGTATAAACATTAGCAATTGTTGGGGATTTCTGAAAGCTGTACTATTTTGTAGATCCTGCTTTTTCAGTTACTCACAGAGCTAAAACCCATTTTTTCTACTAGAGAATATGTGTCAGAATCTACCCCTAAATCTAATACATATTAAGTCTTCTGCTGCACAGTCTCAATTTTAATTCACCTATGTGTTTATGCCAATTCCCTATTGGCAATATAAAATAAGCACAGGAAAAAAACCCGCAGCAATATAGACAGAATTATTTCTATTTTATACTCACTTGTGTAAATTAGGAAAGCTTTTCTTCAAGAGAAAGACTAAACATCTGTAAATATATTTATATCTGTAAATATCTATAGTACTTACTTAAAATAAGTTAATATCCTTTCATTTAAGATTTAAAGGATTCCTCTCTACTTCTAAGCATCCCAGCTTGGACAAATACTCTTGCACTCTGGGTTTAAACTCTGGGTCATTGCTCTGCCCCTTGTGCAGACACTTGTATCTGTGCTGTGAGCATAAAATGGTTTGAAATCAGAACAGCACAGTTTTATGTACCAGCCCCAGCATAAACTAATATCAACACAAGACGTAAGGCAGTAGAGAATCAAGCACTGAACACTCCAGTCCCATAAGAAAGGGTCTCCAGAATGTAAATGATGCTATAAGTTTCCTTTTTAACCAGGAACTCTTCCTATACACCTATTAGGGAGCTGAATAAGGTTAATGACAAATATTTCTACATGACATACACAAGGGCAGAGTCCTAAGAGGTCTCATTGGAGATTAACAGGACTTCAAAAGCATAGGCACAGTATAGACTGAGACCTCGAGTCACTTTCTTTGCAAATCCAAGTGATTAAGGTAAATAAATTGCAAACAAAAGGTCTCTGCATTGGTTACCAGTCTCCCATAGACCCTGCACCAGCATCTCCTCACAGCCCTGTGCTGCCCACTGTTGGGATATCACAGCAACAAACCAGCTTCGGAGTGGATCTCCAATTAAAACATCTCTCATTCTCTATTATCAGGACTATTTTTAATTTGGCAGGATCTGTGAGTGTGCTGCCTTGTCACCCACAACACACTCTCAGAAACTGCTGGGCCGATATGACAGAGGGGCAAGACTGGATCAGGAATAGGTGGCCAACTGTTTTGTGAGCAGATATCTCCTGGGGGAAAAAACCTTATTTGCACTAATACCTTGGATTACACAGAAACTCTCACAGCATATGAAACCCAAAGTTCAGCCAACCCTGTGTCTTGTCCAAGAGTTATGCTGATTTTTTATTTGCAATTTATATCTCATGCAATGCCAGGCATGTTCTCTGATACTTAAGAAAGCAGTCCACAATTATTTTCATAAAAATGCAGATGTTGGAGCCCAGTGTTTGCTCTGTGAACATTTGTGCTGACAGAAGTCATCTGCAAATGAAATTGTAGAGACTGAAAATAAAGTGGGAGCCAAAGAAATTTTGAAAACTGACCTGGAAATGCTACCCTGGCTCTTCAAATCCAGTTTCCTGATGTTACCACAAAAATCTCTTACATAAACCAGTCAAGATGCATTTAAAAATAGATATTAGCCCATTTTCCCCATGGGGAAAAGTCTTATGGTGAGAGGCTAATCATGTTAAACATAACCAGCCGTGGCCAATTTCTGCTCATTTCTTCTCATGGCAGCACGAGTTCTTCGCTACACCTCAATTTTGCTTATCTTTCTCATAAGACAGAAAATGTGCCTTCTCAAGAGAGAAAATAATTTATTTAAAAATTAATAAAACATATTAATTTTGGACTAATACTAGAATTTTTTGGAAGCTATGCTAATAGAAAGTCTTTTGGAAATTAATATAGGCCACTATGCCAAGTATGTAATCCCATCCCATTCAAATTTCCATCAGTTTTTGGGTGATTTTTAAATACAAAGAATGGGATTTCACTCTCCCATAAATTTTATCTGCTCTTCTCAGAGAAACCACTGTCCATAGGGTCTCTTTTTCTCCCTAGTTACAAGGAACAAAACCAAGAGTTCTCAAATATAAACACCATGGAAGAAATGCCTCTTAACAGCTAGATACATGCGTCATTGCCAAGCATTTTTTTATATTAAGCAAAACAAAGAAAAATCTCACTCTACCAGTGACTTTTCTTTTTCATCACTACACTCATCAGTGGTAATCTATCACTGCATGTTTCTAGCTTTCTGTATTTGAAGGCTGAACTATATGGACTGAAGCTGTAAATGATGAGTGGCAGATACAGATCTACCTGTAATTGGTCTGTTTATAAATTGTCCATTGGTTGTTGCATCCTACTGACATGACAAATTTTCTTCCCCCCACTCACCCTGAGTAGCATAAATACGTATTTAAACAAAAGCAAAACATCATCAGTGCACATTCTCTTTTCTTGTCAGAATGGAATTGACAAAGGAATAATCCCTTGTTGAGAGTTTTCTCTCTTTCTCCTCTCTTTTTTCCCCTGCTTAAAAGACTATGAACATCTGCTTCCCTTGTTTTCCTAAACAAGTCTTTGAAAAACATCAATTCATCCTGCAGGCTTTAGGAAGTTTACTGATCCTATCGGCTTAATAGCACACTGCTACACTCAAAAGAAGGCAGTAGTGCTCTTGACTATTATGTCCTTTTTAAAAGCATGGCAAAAACATCAGGCACTCTAGCACATCCTTAGCAGTATATCACAAATTAAATAACAAGATAGTCATGAATTACCAGGACCAGCAAGTATTTTTTTCACCCCAGCATTACATTTTGCTTATTTATTTACATCATCAGAAGGAAATGATTGCTCAGCATCCAGCTGGGCCTTTAGTTGTGCTGTTCAAAGGGGAATCCTTTCAAATGCCAGTACAAAGATCGAGGGTTAAGGTCCCAGTTCTGCTCCTCTTGCAGATGCTGGAAGTTGCTTGTTTCAGAAGATTTTGGCCCATCAAAAGTAAGAAAATCATAAAATCTCTCATTCTCCTAGGAACAGAAAGTCCTGCCTCTGCATTTTGGATTTACTAGGAATAATAGAATTTGGTTTTCTCCTGCAAATGGCAATGAATGGTTTGTTCGGGTTTACTGGAGAAGGGAGCAACATAGCAAAAGCACAGCATTTGTGTTCCTCTTTCTGTCCAGATTTTTGGAGTGGATACTACTACCGGCCTTGCAGAGATTTTCTGCCTAAATCCTGCCATAAAGGCAAGGTGGGTTCTCACCGTGTAAAGCTACATGAGAGCTGCAGGAAGACAGGTACCATATTTCAACCCTTCATAACCGCTGTTATGTATAAGAAAATTGAAAAAAATTCTTTTCAGTATGTGTGGTTTGATGGGTGTGTCTCCTCTTACACTGAGGCTAACGTTCACTTGCCAGAAGTTCACAGGAAGTCTTTGGGGAACAGCTTATTTTTAAACAAGACAAAAAACTCCTCACCTGCATCAGCAAGGGATGGCTTTGCTAAGCCTAAAGTAGAATATCCTGATTTTTTTTTATCTCATAAACAATCATAAAGTGACACTGGTGCAAAATAGCATTGTCCAGATTATTGTTTTAACTGCCAACAGTAAAGGGATACTATATGTCCACCAAATGTCAGTGTTCAGTCCAGATGGGCCAAATAATGATTTCATTTCTACTGGAAAACTCCACTAATTTAATATTTTCGTTGAGGTTATATTGCTACTGTTGTAAATGGCTCAGAGTCAGATCACACAGATGCAATAAGTAAATATCACTAAAGAATGTTAAGAACATCAGTACCTTAGACATCTGAATACTTAGGTGTCCCTCAACTTCTCAGGCTGCTTTTGATTTCAACCCCTTTCTGTGCTAGAACAAGGGAAATTAAGAAATTTGGCTATTAACTTTATACAGAAAAGTACAGAATATTTTATCTTATATTTTTAAATCTCTTCATCTGCTAGATCCTGAATTTCTGTTGCAATGCTGCACTGACTCCATCATTTCCATACCAGTAGCTATGGAAAGATGGACAAAGCTGAATAACTTCCTGACTGAGGGCTTGTGTGTCTGACATACTTGGAAAGGCTTGCGTAGTTTCAAGGCTATAGTTCACTAAAACTGACAGCATGTCAAGAGTCACTGATTCAATGGGATGCTGAGGTTTGCTAGAGACAGGTAAAGTTGTCTAACAGATATCTTTATTTGATATCAATGGACATGATATTGTACTCATTGGTGTTTGGTACACAGTGCTATTTCAATACATGATTGATTAGCTGACAGACTAAAAGGGTGGGGAAGAGAAGAATCAGATCACTTCAAATTAAAATTTCTCCATTTCCCCACCAAATCACAGCTATTTTACACCAAATTTAGGTCAGTGTTGGACAAAATACTTTATAATTTCAAACACAAACCCCAAAACTAAGCCAACCCCCTTCAAAATGTTTAACTATAATACTCTGAAAATAAATGTTGACAGCAATCAAATTTTATTCATTCATTTCCATGCAAAAAGCTGTGAAAATGCAATATAAATTTGTAAATAATTTAAATTAAATTGGCTGGTTGTAGCAAATGGAATATACATCTCGTTTCACTCTAGAGTTTGCACTGCTTAAACGTATTTTGTGAGATTTTCATTAAAGAAAGCAGTTAATGAGATATCTTGAAAAGGTTTTGCAGTTTGGTTTTTCCCTCCATCTTAGACACTGGCTGTTAGAGACTTTTGCTGTCAGACAATGCTTCTAACTAAACATGTTTTCTGTACAATTATAGGTACATGGATAGACAAAAAGCATTAATATGGCAATTTGATAGGAAAGTCCAGCAATGTTTCTGCACATCTCACTGCACAGTCACACACACAATTATGACTGGCTTGTTTTAGCCAACTTATTTTGTTTTAAAGGGGTTCTTCACACTGAAGTCCATGACATTTTTGGGTCAGGATGCAATGCCTTTCTGGCAAATGGGGAAGTTCAATCTGGCTTTTCTCTGATGAGTGATATGATGAACTAAAAATGCACCAATCCTTGCAAGTAAGGTAAATCTCAAAAGAGTTAATTTCTTTCCAAATTGAAGGCCTTTATTAATTTTCCTCATCACAGGTTGCATTTCTGAAGAGCACTGTAGTATTGAAATAATATGAATAAACAGCTTTCGAAAGAGTGAGGAAAATACACAGCATTTTAAAAACACATATAACATTGTGTACAGTCTTTTTTGTGACCTCTCTTTACACAATTTCAGTGATTTGAAAATTCAGATTCTTGATGAGTCAAAATGAAGCGGATGCCAAAACTATTCAATATCAGTGAAATGCAGTTTAGAGTCAATAGGATTGGCCGTCTAATGACGATTAAGTATGCTATAAATTTAAATCTTTGAACTACTTGTTGAGATTTATTCAGGCAGACAAACAAAGATAACAAAAGTCTTTTGTGTGTTTGTCATTCATTTCCGTTGCTCTGTTGTTGCAGTGTCAAATAATGTCAGTTATTTAAGCACAATTAATGTAATTTTAAATTCTCAACAAATTAAATTATAAAGACTAGCAGTCCAAGGAGGACCCTGCCCATTTTTCTTGTACATTTTCTTTTTCCTCCCAGTTTTGTGGCAAATTTTAAATCAATGGAAGGTTAGTTTCAACCTTGATTGTTAGAGCAACAGCCCATTTTGATACAAAATTAATTTTATTTTCATTAAGTTATTTCTCCCTGGTTTTGACCAGGTGAACTGGATTTTGAAGTATAATTCAGGAATATGCAATAATTTTTAGAACATTTGGAAAAGCCAGAGAGGAAGAGGTCTTATGTTCCAAATGACCCTCACTTGTGCCAGGATTATTTGTTTATATTTGTATTTGTTTGTGTTCATTCAGTGCAGGGGTAGCTAGCTTTTTTAATCCAGTACTTGACTGGTTCTATTTTCATATTAGCAGAATTGGAAGGCAGCATTTTAAAACAATGCCCCAATGTAAATGACCCCTGAAGGAAAACTGGAGGCTTGATAAAGAAACATGCTGTTGTTTATATCTCCTTAATAAAAGAATGTGAAATCCTTCATTAAGAAATCTTGAAAATTAATTGAAGACAAAAATATCACCTATCTCTTGCTTAATTAGACTGGGATCCGGAAAGTTATTCTGTAAAAGCAACTTAAAGCTGGTCACCTCAAAAAAGCAACACTACCACCCATTGTGCTAAAATTATGCTGAATTTTATATAATTTAGGAGGCAGGGGGTGAGATATTTTACATTTTGTAGAGATCATACCTCAAGATTTAGTACAGCATCTAGAATTTCTTTGCAGGTAATAAAGACAATGATCCATTGTGTACTTCTATTACTAATTATTCTGTAAAGATTGTCTGTTCCAAAAGATAATTAGAAAAGGTGAAATTTGATTCCATTAAACAGAACTCAGCTGGGACATAATGAAATTTTGTTGTGAAGTAGTAGACTCACTTTGAAGCCAAATAAAAAGCTTTTACATTGATGGAATTAATAAGATTGTAAAAGCTCACACCTTTTTTTTTCTTTCCTTTATTCCTGCACAGACAGCATTTAAAAATAATTAGGTTAAGACTGAATTATTTTTGGAAGAAGTTTCAGTTCTCAGATATTTCAGGAAAAAGGCATGTCTTCTGCTTTTTACACAGACCAATCTTTAGTATTTGTCTTGCAGAAGTCCTTAAAATGAAACTTAAAATCCTTAAAATGGAAAGGTGTGGTAGTTGAAGAAATCAGTCAATTTGTCTGCATCAGGGAAAAAAGTGTTCAAAGGACAGAATACAGGAAAACAAAGTGATCTATATTTATACAAGATCCATCTTCCCCCATTTCAAAACTCAACCTTCCAGGTATTACTGGGAAAACAAATATTACCACTGCTGCCCAAAGAAGCCCCATACAAGGCTCACCCACAGCCAGTTCTGGGTCTGAGGAGAAAATTAGGCTGGCTCCAGGTCTTGATCCTTTTCCCAAACTCTCTATAAACTATAACACGCTTGGCCAAGGGATGATTTGGCAGTGTGAACCCATCTACCCAGTAATAGCCCGAGGTGCAGTGCAGAGCTGGAGAATTTAACCACTTTGCCCAGACACCAGAGAAGCCAGCACTGCTGCACGAAAGGTGTGTTTGAAGTTATGGCTGGGACTGGGTTCAGGTCTTTATTGTCTCATTTGTAGGTCATATGAACCTACTTAATGGCACAGGTCTTATTGTAAAGAAAGGAATGACCTGAATACATCAGTAACCCATTGCTTTGAGGCTAACCACCAAACACAATGCACCAGGAGATAATATGCTTGGGAAAACTCTTTGGGAAAATACATGAAGCTGCTTGAAACCAACTTGCTTCAGTTCACTGGACCCAGTCCAAACACTACAGTCTTGAGTTTGGCTGACCGGAACATAGAGTTGCTCCTGCAGTGGGATGAAAACATTTCACACCACAGTTGTCACGTCCTGTGACAGTCCTTCACATGAGCCCAAGCCCTGCACACCCATCCTGGGAAGAAAAGCTGAGAAAGAAGAAAAAATTAAGAACTGCCTGGCCAAGAGGAGCATGAAGACAGAGGAAAGGACAGAACTGAATTTCTAAATCAGACTCCTAAACACCATGCTCCGCCCAAGCCTTATTTTTCCTATCTTTACATCTCCAAATTGAATGTCTGATTGCTATCAGTAAAACAGAGGGCTTAGGAAATATTGCACAAGAGGTCATTTTCATATCAGATTTTAGGTACTTCACACCTGCCTATCTAGGTTGTGTGGACATTTACAAATATCTGAGGACATCCCAACACCCCTGTGGAGAAAGGAAATGTTGTAATTACCAACTTATAGCAGGGAAACCAAAATATGGAGAGACCAAGAGACCTGTCCAAAGTTCTATCATAAGGCTGTGCCTTTCTTGACTCCAGGTAAACATCCTGAGGACAGGGTAACTTTCCTGTCAAGGATCACACTTTTGTATGAGGCAATTACTGGTTTTGCAAAAAAACCCAAGCAGCTCTTTTCCTCACAGCATGCTGAATGGATGTGGGTTTATTTTTTAAGATCAATTCCAATTTTAACAGAAAGTGTCATTGCTAAATTCTGAAATAGAAAAGAATTTTATCAAACTGGAACTTAATGACAGTGGCTGTTAAGAACACATGTGGCTTTTTGGAGCTTTGTGGAACATTCCCATGAAGAGATACTTAGCAAGTGCAGCTTTGTGTACATTTCACAGAACTCTGCCAGCGTTACTGACTTTTACCCAGGTCTGAGCCTTACTCTAGACTGAAGTCACAAAGAAGGGATTAGTAGGGCTACACTGAGGCTTGTCTGTCACATAGATAGCTAATTAACTGCTGATTGGACACTGCTAAATCCCCATTTCCTTTGCGTTTTGCACGCCCTCTCCACAAAAAATAGTTCTCATCTAGCAGAAAAATAAAAATTGCGGTCCAGGGTAGTAATGAAATAAGCCTCTTCTGAAGAGCAGTTGTTATGTCAATAAGCGTCAACAGCATGTTAATGTTGCATCCTCTTGAAACTGAGTTAATTGCCATGCTCAATTCACTACTTCTAAATATGAACCAAAAATGTAAAATTACAACAATAAAAACCCAAGCTGATCTTCCATAAAGTGTCTTTCATTGCACTCTTCATAAAATAAGTTTGAAATATATATGTTACCTATTGCCTCAACTTAGTAGCACAGGTGTAAATCTAGAGCAAGCTGGAGTAAGACATGAGGTGCAAACACAGTGAAGGTATGACAGAGAAAAGAAATACTTTTATTCACATGCTGACTTGCATGTTTTGCATAAACATATGGTTTATACCAGATTCAAGGCAGCCAGAACTACCCTTCCCTTTGACAGAATCATGTTTACACCAAAAAGGGAGTGTTGGGAGATTCCTCCCCACAGGTAAAGTCACAACTTGATAATGTTCCTCTGATCCATTTCCAATAGCTGCCTTGTCTCAAGGCATGTAAGCTACTTACATGACCTGAATTTATGTTTTTTTTCCATTTCCTGAATGTCAGTTTATTATTTTTTCATGCGTTTTCTAGGTGCTGATTTGAATAAATAACAGAAAAAAATTGTATCCTTCCACATTTTTGGAAATATAATTTTCTTGGAGTTCAAAATGTAACAGAAGAAAATTAAGGAAGTGTGTGGCTATAAAAAATGTTTACTTTAACTGTCTGTGCTGTGAAGCACTTCAATCAGAACTAGTAATTTTTTCTTTTAGACATACCAAGCTATAAATTTATTTCCCAGCTGCAAGAAGAAATTGCTGATACACGTGTCTGATTTTCCAAAGTACTAGGCAACTACCCTGAAGTGCTGCACAACCTTCACCCCCTCTGTACATAAGACCAAGCCCTTTTCTATATGAACACACATCAAACGTTTACATCATCCAAGTGAAAAAGAATTTCAGAGGTAAGAATAGGAAAGTAACAATTTTAAGGACACATCACAAATGACAGTTAATCACCAATAAAGGCAAAGTGCTGTCAGATAAAGGAAAGTTTCTCCACTTGACAGAAGAGAATGTACCCCGTGGTCTGAATCACAGAGCAAATTAGTTTTGCCACACAGAATCACACTTTCTACAGAGCCTTTGGTTCTCCAGCCCAACTCCAGATTGCTACTGAACTTAAACAGATAATATAAGTTACAGGCAGAAATAAATAGGCATTAGATATGAGCATAAGGACCAAATGCCAAGGAAAGTAATTCAAACTGAATGCAAAGATTGGAAATCCACTAAGTGGGAAATTCACTCCTGTTTTTTTCATTATATATCTCCTCTCCACACTACTGGATATCACAAATGGTTCCCAAAGCCCAAATTACAAAATTAATTCTTTATTATGTCAGGAATATTTCTACATTAACAGTGAAGTATATATGAAAGGTGCTCACAAATCATGGCTCACATGGCCTAGCCAGTTATCCTAGAGCTGGCAATCAGGCTAGGGATGCCAGAGATGTACCAAAAACCTACACAGCATCTCAGCAAGACAATTTCTGAATTGTCCCTCCCATATTTCAGTTAATGCCAAATGCAAGTATATGAGTGCCTGACATGAAGGTGGAGGAGGGAGAGAGAAGGGAGGGAGCAGTGAGAAAATATCAGCTGCCTTCACAAATTAGGTATTACACAAAATAAAAGAGCTCAAGACAAAGGTCAGGTATTCTCTGTTATTAAGAACAAGCAGATTTAGTCATGGTTCCAAGGCAATCATTAAAGTGAAATTCAATAGTCATTATTTTATTACCAACTCTCACTTTCCAATGGAAACTCCAGTCCTGCCACTGTCAGTTTGTTGGGAGCACAGAGAAGATGCCTCCTGCAATCTGCAGAGACATGAAGGATGTGATAGAGGGGAACACAGGAGCACACTGCATTTTGCTTTTGTTCCCCCATTTAATGCCTTAGTACTCAAAAAGCAAAACAAAACAAAAGTGTTTGAATAAGGAATACATTCCAGTCAGTGAGATACCCAACATCTGTATAGCACCTTTAAAGTGGCAGTGTTGCATCTCTCAGGATTGTTGACAAAGCTAATTTCTAAGGATATTTGGAAATTTTTTTGCATAACCTCTTTTTTGTTCATTCTTACTTGTTACCCTTCACTCCATCAGCACTGCCTGTGTGAGAAGGAGGTGTGAGGAATGGATTGAAGAAGTCCAGCTCCCTGCTATTACACTTTCTCCTTCAGAAACAGCAAAGGTGAAATTCTGGCTCTGTTGCAATAAATAGAACACTCGCCAAAATCTCGAAGGGCAGAATTTGTCAGGCTGTTATCTGTAACATAAATAGAGCCTCCCTGTATACACACCCTTCAGAGGACAGGGGCTTGCAGGTGGATTAATGAAAACCAATGCCAAAGGCAGGAAGGGGAAAGGCTTTCCAAAACATCTGTCCCCAGGAATGTGTTTCCCCTGTACAGACATCTTCTTCACCTACAGTCTATTATACTTTGTCCTCAGACCTCACTACTTACCTAAGCAGACAGCCATGCACAGTAAGGACCTCATGAACTTCTAATATTTATTTTGTGCTACCAGCCTTCCAAGCTGCTGTTTCTAAAGGAAAGTACAAATTGACCCTTAAGAACAAGGTTGGCAATGAGAATTACATTTCTCTTCGCTTTGACCACGTGCTATGGGGTTTTAGTATACACCAATTAAAAGAAAGCCCACATCTTGTAATAAGTGGGGTAAGTCACTGCTAAAGAGGAAATTATCTCTGTTAGACAACAGGAACAGAATCACTTTTTTGGTGGTTACTTGGTTTGGGTTTTTTTACATTCTCCAATATTTTTAAAGAGCCATTCACTATGCAAACAAGAGCATTCACTGATCAGTACCAGTATCTCGTTGCTTTTGGTGTACATTAAGAAAATTAAATAGAATATTCTTAGAAAGACATCTGTGCCTGGGGTGACTCACATTTGATCAATCCCTATGAACTGTTCTTTTCAGAGGATGTGCAATTATTTGCTCAGTTAGGCTTAAACTTTTTATTTATCTAATCACCCCCCTGTAAAGCTTTGATCTGAGCTTCCAAAACCCACTTTTCTAACCACTTTAGCTACATATTTTAAGTCTTATTTTCTAATCAACTTCAGCCTGTAAAACATGCAATGTTCTACTTAATGCATCCTATTAGGAAATCAAGCTGCTTCATGGATTTTGAGATCTCTCATTTTGCAACCCCGTGAGCCATTTGGAAGCATCATTAATGTCATTATTCCAGGGGAGAAGGAGAGAACTGGCAGCAGAGTGAGCCCTCTACACGGCTGTCAGCTTTGCCCTGCTAACATTTGCAGAGTGACTCAGAGGTGAATCACAGGTTTCTGCAGGTGTACACCAGGGAGAGCTGGATGATTTCCATGTCACAGTGGTTGCAAATGTTTACTTCATTAGTTCATGGGGTTACTCAGCAGTCCTAGCCAACTCAATTTCTCAATCTTACTGTATGGCAGTTTAAAAAAAGAGTAGATAGCAGCTTTGAAATTAAAAACACAGGACCAACCGTCAATTTGTAATTAGAAAATCTGAGCAATGATGGAATGTGAATGGTTTTATGTGTAGCTGCCATGAAACACACATTATGAAATATTTCAGAGTGTATCCAGTGTTAGGTCTATTATGCTCTTTACCATAACAGTAAAGGATATTTACTATATCCTTCTCCACAGCAGTACACCCTGCACGAAGAATGGGGATCCCTATCTGCTGAAAATGCATTTGCCGTAAGAAACTTACAGTGATGTCTTTACTTAGGAACTAATTCAACAGCTTCTTCCAAGTGTCCAGATGTTTCACAACAAGACTTTGCATGCATGAGAGCAGTCTCTTGGGATTTACGATGGCATTTCCCACTCACTGCCTCTGGTGTGGCTGCAGATTAAACACGCAGAGCCGCGTCTTCTCCTTACATTTCAAGTTTACAAATGATCCAGCTGCCACAGGCAGGAGAAAATTCCTGTGTGTAGGACACCAGGTAGCTGTGGGAACCTCTCTACCATCAATTTCTCTAAACTAGGTTCTGTAAGTCACTTATCTACCCATTTTACTAGGCTATTTCAGTTATTTTGAATTTTATCATCTTTTGACCTCATGCTAACTTGCTCTCCAAAAGACTGAGGCATTGCCAAATGTTATCATTTCACTTCATGATCCTACTTTAAGGTTCTTGGTGTATAAAGTCTCCCAGGACTGATCCTTGACCTCTGCCCTACTATAAGTGACCTCCTGTGGGTATGAACTCCCAAATGTTTCCTCTTACATGAACTATTTGTTCTTAGATGTAGAAACTTTTACCCCATGGTCAAGGAAAAGCCTTTCCTCACTTTTTCATTATTTTACCTTGTAGATTATGTTTTGCATAGTTACCATACCCAAAAGATTCTGGAAATCCAGGTGAGGTTTTCTCTCTAGTACAAAACCAATAAGAGTTAACAACCGAGTCAGCTCATTTCTGTAATTAAAACTGATCAAGCTGTCTGAGACTCACTAGAAATACAGACAGTGAGACCTCATTTCCCCTTAAATAAGCTTGACCAGTTCTAGGGAAGAAAGACCAGTTTCTAGCTGGCTAAAGATTGAAAACTATGAGGAGAAAATGGAGCTAAGTGACACATAAAAGATGAAAGTTCTGTTTATACCCGATTTTCTTCACATTCTATGCAAACAGCTGACATCTTCAAAAGATCTCATTAGAAGCTACCCAGCCAGAGAGCAGAGTGCTATGTCAGCTCTGCACTCAGTGCATGACTATACCAATGACACACTTCCTTAAGGATGCACTTTTAACCTCTGAAACACTTCTCTACCTAAACTATGATATTTTGAAAATAATGGAGGATAACAATGTAAGCTTGTGAGAAGAGAGGCACTTAAAAACACGTGTTCTTAGAGCATCCCTGTAACCCATTATGCTGTTCTGCACGCTCACATTGGAACTGAACATGAAATCCAGGGAATCTCTATGGAGTCAGGGTATGTCAACACAAAATTGGCCATGTAGTGTTTACTACTAAATCTAGTTGGATTATTCTGGCCAAGGTTCCTACCAAGTGGCATCTACACAGGAAAAACCTCCATAAACACTTGCAGTTACAGCAGAGTGGTCTTGGTAACCCTGATGGTCCTTTCGAAAGCTCCACTCCCAAAAGAACAGACTGTGCCCTGAAGCCCCGGGTGGGCAGAGAAGAGCAGAGCTGACAGTTGGCACAGACAGATGGAGGCTGGAGGTGTCAAAATCTCCCAGCAGGAGGCTCAGCACCCCTCAGCAGGCACCACGGGCTCTGAGCACCAGCCAGATTGTGCTCTGGGCAGCACAAAGTTTCCTGGACTCAAATACAAGAGCGGTGTTCAGGTTGCCAAGGGGAAATCCAGGGAAGGAAAGCCTCCTGCTCTCCTCCTCTCAGCAAACACCACTGTCACAGCTAATCCAGGTGCCTGGGAGCTCCTCTGCCACAGCAGCCAGGAAAGGGCAAGGAGAAAGTAGGTCCAGGGATTCTGAATTACAGAGTGGAATAGTGGGGTAAGGACACTGTACAGAAACTGTTCATCGACCTAGACTTTAATTTTATGCATAATTTTAATGGTTTATGTTCCAGACTCCATCAAAAAAATGACAGTCAGGTGAGACAGATACTGAATATGATGCAGGCTCAGAGTCATATTTATTAATATCTCCCCTTAAACCTATCTTGTTTCTGACTTAGCAGATAAAACAGCATCCCACCAAGGCAATGACTGCATAAATACCCATTTTCACTCAACAGCAGCCATCTAAATATACAATTAAAGACAGATTTTTAAATCCCATTAAAATGAGATAGTCTCTTAATCAAATTACCATCCTAAAATTGGCACCAAATTCTTTCCAGAACTTAAATGCAGATGACAATGGAAAGAGAGGAAAGAAATGCATTTCAAAGCAAAGTGTGAAGCTGAAATTATGAGAATACTGTGCTAAGCTGTAAATCACATGGCTCTGAAAACCAATTGTTTAGACGTGCTTTATTTAAAAACTATTAACATGTTATGCTATACTTACTTAAGTAAACTATAAAAATGTTCTCGAAACTAGCATTAGCTATTATGAATCCATTTCTGCCATGAACACACTGCCCCCAGGGTAAAGGAACACTAAAACTTACTACAGCTATAAATATCCTGGTTTTCACATGGCCTGATTGAAAACGATGTAGGTGTGCTTGGCATTTAACTTGGGGAAGTCGTGTCAGCTCCCCTCCCTTCCTCCTCCCCATGCTAACAATGCTGTTTGGCAGCTTTTTCATTTTATCTCACCACAGATCTTTGCCAAAACTTGAATCTGCTCCTGACAGATTAACTGCCACCATAAAAGAAACTGGCTTTTTTTTTCCCCTGCAGATTCCGATTGGAAGGATAAGCTTGAACAACAATCTTCTCAAATGGCCTGGTCTTCTCTCAGGCCTGGGAAATGAGGACCAATACAGTTGGGGAGGCTTTAGTTAGTCAGTAACCACACTTTGAATTCAATTATTTGAACAGTACAACAGACTGTGAGACCAGATTCCCAGCTGTTTTGTAACTTAGGTTGTCACTTGCACCTGTGCAAAGTGGGCACAAAATACTTCTAATTTGGCAGTTGGGAATTAGACCCCATATTTACATTTGCTTCCTGATTCCTGACTTTATTCATCAGCCAGCATGTGGTACACAAGCTGATGAATTATTGTTTAGCTTGTTTTGAAAACACATCACTTGCAAACATACTTTAAAAAGATCTGCAATAATTAGCTGCATTTTATTTTCTATGCTAGCTGCACCTTTTTGTGCCTTTTTATGGATACACGCATATACAAGTACATTCATGTTCAGTTAAATTTAGTCCCCTATGATTAATTTAGGGTCAAAATCAGGCCTGAGTGTACACCTTTAAAGTGTACAACTATAACAGTGAAGATTTCAATGGAATTCAATATACTTATACAAGGTCTTAATTCTGTCTTTTGCCTTAAGAAACATTTCAGATTTCCGATGTACAGAGGAAAATATTAAATATTTTGCATTCACTAAATATAAACAGGACTGCAGCTAACTCTACCCATATGTCTTGACCAAACTGTGTTTAACTATCTTGCATTTTCTATGGATGAAGGGGCATGCAAGCTGTTATATTGGCACCCAGAAATCTGACTGGGTACCTGAACCCTTCACTGTGTCCAATACTGAAGATCCAGCACAACAAACAGGGTCCTGTCCCTCCCTGCACCAGGTATTTTGCCTCTGCCACAGACTATGAGGAAAATTATTCCCTATGTATGACATTTGGATATTCACAGCAAAAATCTATTTTTTATCTCAGTTTCTGTGTAGAGAAAAATTATCTTTCAAGCAGTTACATAACTGGCTACTGCTTTACAGCTCTAAGTCTGGTTGGGATATTTTTCCCCCTCATTAAAAGAGTTTCTACCCCTTTCCTTCAGGGGATTATGGAATGTCATTATCTATCTCTGGGATGTGGCAATTTCTTCTGGGGGTTGCCTTTTGTCCCATTAGACTTGCTTCAGGGCAAGACTGAGGAAAGCTGATGTGTTCCCAAACTTCAAAAGAGGGTGCCTGAGCCAGCCAGCAGCTCAATCATTTTTGTGTGCCACCCTGAGGCTTCTAGAGTCCCAGGAGAATGTCTCAGCAGCAGGGCTGGTGGCAGCACACTCCATCAGTACTCCTGTTAGTCCTCCAAAGGAAGGATCGACTGGGCTCACACTGCTTTCCATCAGGAGAAGGTTTCTCTGTACAGAGGAAATCTCACTTAGAACTCAGGCCAACACTCAGTTTAATGAATGAGGTTGAGAATCTGGCCTATCAAAATGAGCTTTATACAACCACACGTACCTCAGTGCTTTACCCACACTCATGCTCGTCCTTCCCACAAACACCACCCCTCTTCTCACTTCAGGCTTTCATTTGACACCTCTCCTACGCTCCATCAGCAGCAACATCGAGGCCTCTCAAGTTCGTGATCTGTATTTTCTTCAAAGCCTCACAAACAACAATAGCACTGTATAAATAATAAATAACAGCAACAGTGATTCTACAAGAAGTGGCATCAGCTTTACCAACTTATACCATAAGTGGTGTTGAGAGTCCACTGCAGGATCTTAGCATCAGCTCTGTTGATGCAGACAATAAAACTAACTTCAGGCTGGGGAAAGATTGATCACAATCATTCATCTGGGTTAATATCTGTAGTCTGGGGGTCAGATCATCTTTGAAATATCAATCACACCGCTTGGGATATTGATGCCAAAAATTACAGAGCTGTAATAGAGGAGGTAAGAAATGTATGAGCCCATTTAGACCCAGATCTCTTCTCTTGAAATGGTATTCCATGCAAAAATGTTTGAAAGTGGCACACCAACATAGGGAAGGCCTTTGCCCACCCTAATTTACAGAAATAGCATTGAAGTTTTAATCAGATTTTAATCTATGAATGGAGTGTATAAATCTGAAAGATTATGAATGGAACAATAATCTGCCAGAAGTCTACGTTGTTTTCATGGGATGACTTTCGGTACACAGGTGACTAAATATGATCCTACAGATGTGCCAGCTGCACCGCTGGCTGGGCACTCCCAAGGATGTCTCTAAGTAATCTGGGAACAAAACACTGCCATCTGCTAGTTTTCTAACCTGACTGGATGGGTTTGGGGGAGACTGTACTAGCAGCAGAGGGGGTGAGAGAGGGCAGATACCCATACAGCCATGGAGAGACCTGCCACCTCAGAATTATGGGTAGGGAAAAAGGTTTGCACTCAGCTGTATAAATTCTTGTTAGATTCTGTTCCAGTGCTGTATGTGTACAATTTATGTATATAAATGTGTACAGATATATACACACATGAAGTTCAATAAAAATTGTATGCTGTCTCTATCATGTATTACTGTAATCTAAGAGAGGAGTGAGGGAAAGCTTCTATCACCTTCCAAGATTTTAGCCATTCTCCAGGGCAAAAAATCACTCCTAACATTGTCTAAAAGGTGACATTATTGCAAAGCTAAGGACACACTTAAAAATCCTTGAAGGAGTTTTCTTGAGAGAGTTTGAAATGCACTTTGGTTTTCTGCTTTGTTTAAGTTGGGATGGACAATTGACTATTGTGCAGAGGTAGATTGCATCCACAAGTCGATATTTGTAAAGCAATTTAAAGGTCACTCTAACAATTCCAGTAATAGTGACCATTAGTGATTCTGCAAAGAAAACAGACATTGCAAGATAAACCAGAGTGTTCTGAAAGTAGCTGCTATTCTTTCTTCTCTGTGTTCCTGAATACTCCATCCTTGTCATATCCAATCACCTTCCAGCAGCATAGTAAGGTATGTGACTGCATGCATTGCATCCACTGCACTTGTTTCTTTATTTTCTTCAAAACTGCTATTGTGTGATGATCTCGCCCTGTCTAGAACCAACAAAGCCATGGCAATTTAATGCAACGTAATACTTATACAGAGAGGTCTATCAATACAGAAAACCCCCAGACTACCCCATATATTTATTAAACATTGAAGTAATGTGTTGGAACAAATCTAACATTTTTTAAAAGTAGAGTTTTTGGTGGTTTATGGTGTGGGTTTTGTTTCTTTGAACTGAGCAACCTTTCGCTACAATTCTATCAAAAGGCACTGGAATCATAATATAGCCTTTGCTTTAATCCTTTATAAAATAAATGTAAAAAAATCTTACTTAGAGTCATCTACTTAAATGCAGCTGGTGCTTCTTACAGTGATACCTAGACTGAAAGTTTCTGCAAGTATAGTTGTATAAATATATCTCTAATTACTCAGCTTTTATATAGCCTCTGGTTTCCAGAAAGAATAAGAAACGTGACATATGATCAGGACTGCAAGTATTTTTTCAAAGTTGGATTAATTAACATCATCTCAAAACCAGAAAGAACAAAGCTACCAGGTATGTGGAACATTAATCACATCACTAGTAATTAGTGCTAGAATACAGAAATAAAAAGACAAAATGAGGCCATAAGAAATTAGTCTAATCCAACTAAAATTTACCAGAAATACTGTAAGAAGTAAGCTTGAAACTACACAATTACATTTTATAAATGGATAGAAGGATGGGTAGGGAAAGCTGGTCTGTCTGGGCCAGATCAACAGAATGATTGAGAAAAGCAATGACAGATGGGAAAACTGCAACATGTGTGATTCAACTCTGTTACAATAACACCAATGCACAGGATCAGAGGGCAGTGCATAAAGCAGCAATAAACACCCATGAAGTACCTGGTCAATTTTAACTCGTGCAATCCTTACGTTATGGGCCTTAGAAACTACAAGATCAGCAACAGAGCAAAGCACTGGACAGGCCCTCAGGGACCTGAGGTTGGTGATCAGTGACCTGAGGGACCTGAGGTTGGTGATCAGTGAGATGGATGTAAAGCAATCAAGTTTGTGCTCAGAATGTAAAGTTTGAGCCTCTGCAGAACAACATAATTTTGGAGGATCTCCCTCACATGCAAATCTATTCTCTATTCCACCAACACTAAGGCATCCCACCCACTCAGCACAGGAACAATGAATATGCTCCAAAATGTCACTCATGGCAAAGTCCAACTACATCTCAGCAAGCAAATGACTGGGAAAAACTGCAGGCCGTACAAAAATCACATTCACAGATGCACTTGTCCAAAATGACAGCAAAAGTAAATAAAACAGAGATCGGAAAATTACTGTCACACATCAAACCACCAGGGGCATATCTTCTGTCTTCTGCTGTTTGCTCCTACCTTTGTCAAACATTTGCTGCAGCTTGTCTCTTTTTCACTCTTTTCAAGCTGGCAGGCCTGTTGCTGGCAAGTGGTAGAGGTGAACTTCCTAAAAAAAATCTGAACTCTGGCACACGTACAGGAAAATTACTTTATCGTGAAGAATCAGCTTATACATTCTCATCCATTCTGATTTCTCACACCTTTGCTTATTTTCATACGTGCTTTCCTGCACAGGCAGGCAGGTTCTCAGTTTGCATTGTAAATGGCAAGGCAATAATTAGGGACCACAAGTACCAAAGCAAGAATTCCCCGCAACAGGTGAGTCCCTTTTGAACTTCTCACGAGGGCATCCACATCCTGGGTATTCCTAGCCAACAGTCTTAACCTCAGCAGTCCAGTTATACCCACGCATGTGAACTGTGAACAAATTTTTCAAAGTACAAGAAAACCTTTCAGTTTCTCAAATAGTTCACAACCTGATCCCTGCAAACGTACTCCTATGAATGAATGTTATCTCAATACATATAAATAGATTTCAACTTAAAGAGAGATTGTAAAGCTGACTGTTTGCTCTGCATTGTTTGTTGTACTTCATTAGTCACCTAAACCCCATGTATCTGAGCATTAGTTTACAGCTTCTACTGCCCCATGCCATTCCTTGGAAAGTGTTCCCAGCCATACACAGCGAGCAGACAGGGCTTAGGATGAGCAACTAGCCAAGGTTGCTCTCTGTAGGCCAGTGATATGGGAACAGAAATAAAGCCAATTTCTTCTTCTGTATGAGATCATATTTTTCCTCCCTGGGATGAAAAGGCTTAATTTCCAACAAAAGTCTGGCTTTTCATAATTCAGACTCTGACTCAAGCAAGCCCCAAAGTTTACTGAGCAACAGTGGGATGGTATCCTCAAATATCTGGCTGAATCTGGGCTTCTGTGTCTATATTGTAACACAGCTTTTATCAAAGAACCTAAAAATAAAATCCCCACAAGTAAAAGAGATCTTTCCTTCACTTGTGGCTTATTGGTTTTCAGTAGATAACCACTGGGTTCCAATACTAATTTAAAAGAAAAAAGGCTAAGATACAATCAGCGTAAAAGCAATTAGCCAAATTATTTAATGGATTAATATAAATTACATTGTTTAATTACAAGATCAAACAAAATAATGCTGATTTCAATTAGAGCAATTCAAACCAGTGGTGAAGTAAGGAAACCAACTGATTTTTCAAATGCTGCCATCCAACTCTCTCCAAAAAAGGTTACATTAACTACATGAAAACATAAAAATTTATAATAATGACAAGTCACTATAATGATACTCTTGAATATAATTTTTGCTATTCAGCCTTTTGCATTTCGCTACAAAACCTTGCAATAATCATAACAATGTGCATAGAGAGGTGGGGGGCAAGAGAGAGAAGCAGAGAAAGATGTAATCCCAGATTAGAATCAGATATTGTCTGGTTCCTACACAAAGACAGTTCTCTTCATGTGAGAGTGCCACTTAGCTTTGAAAGCCTCCATTACTGTTGGACTTCTAACCAACCCTCCTCACTGACCTTTTCTGTTCTTTCCCCACACTGCCCTGTCCTCCCCATGGTCTTATTATGCAGCATAAGCGTGCTCATTTTCAGGTATTGTCCACCAAGGATGATATCTCCATCTCCATCTCTAATTCCTTGTTTTATCCATCCCTGCATTTGTTCTTCTCCAGCTTCTGTATCAATTAATCTCCCCTCCCCCAATCTTCTCTTATTGGCACTTACCTCCGTAATTGTGTTATTTCGTGTGTCTCTTTGCATGAAAAATGCTACAAAGTGAGGTCTCTTATCGAGGCTTATTCTTCATGAGGGGAAATATCAAATTTCCTGCAGCCTAAACTAGCACAGTCTATCAGAAAGGTGCATGTCCCTGGCTGAAGTGCCCCACTGCTATTCCAGTGCACCATTTCCATGAGGAATCCATACAACAGCAGGCTGCCACAATACCAGCCCAGTGCCAGTCGAGCGAGCTGCTTCTTCTTGCCCATATGCATATGCCCTTCCCTGCTGTGGGTCTGCACACCACTTCTCCAGCCTGAATGTAACCATCACTACTACACACAACCTGTGTGCCACCCCTGCTTCTCCCCCAGGCCTCCCGGCATAGCTGCAGCAATGAGAAGCAGCAAGGCAGGCAGCCGGGGTTCAGGGCTCTTCCCCTGCTCCCCCTCTCACCAAGGACTCTCTCTGCCCTCTAAGCAAAAATACTACAAGACCCATCTAGACCCGAGCACAGAAGCCTCATGAGGATCGTGACTCTGCCTGCACCCAGAACAAGGGATTCTGCCTTTGGGCTGTGCAGAAGGGAGCACCTGACTGTTTGATTAGTGTTTTGTGTGCTGCTTTGAAGCGCTCTGCAGAGCCCCAGTCCTTGGCCCAGCACAGCTTGCTTCCTACCCTTTCAACATTGCAGCACTGGTTGTTCCATCGCAACCTGTCCTCCCACTCATTAACTAGGGATGCAAAAGAAATCCCAGTGCAACCCAGGCTAAAAATGAATGTGCCCATCATAAGAAGAAACTTTAATCATTACCTGCCTAATACATTTGTAGAAAAGAACAGTTGTAGGACCTGAAGTATCTCATATACACAACAGATAGCATGACCTTCACTAGGGTCCTACTTGCTGAAATTAATGATACCATCTCAGAAATCTCACATTTTCTGCCCTAATAAACTTCCAAAACAAGAGACAAAATAAAACAAGAGGAAATGAAGAAGGAGAGCAAAGAACTGCTGTGGCCAAGCTCATGGAGGCCACCAGAGCTGGGTCCAGGGCCCTGACTGACAGCTCCCAACTGCTTGGCACTGACATCGCAAAGCACACAGGCTTAACAAGTTGGGTTTTCCTCTACAGATAACAGCAACCCAGATCCCAGATAAAATTGGAACTAACTCTCTACTGAGGATTTTCATTCATCTATTGAGGATTTCAAGATGTAACAAAATGCCAAACAGCACGTTTTCACACTGCTTTCCAATATATTCCAAGAAATATCTGTCTTTAAAGCCACCCTCAGTATGACCACAGCAGGTTCATGGCAGTTTTGTTTTTGCAAGGGCTGGCATTGCAGTTCAGGTGAGCACTGGATTCACTTCTCATTTAATGGCACTTACGATTTTTGAATAGGTGCTGGGGCCTGTCAGGGATGGTTCATCAGAACTTTGTTTCATACAGGAAGTTTTAGCCTTCTTCATGGGCTGCATATGAAATAAATTTAAAAAGTGTTTAAAGTGTAAATGAATCATTTGACTCCAGAAGTCAGTGGAGATATTTTTACAGTCAGCTTTTGCCTTGAAAATTTCATATTAAGCTTGTTAAGTTTGTGTAAAATATAATCAATAAGATATATTTAAAACAAGCAACTCTATAATGTGAATAATCTTTTTCCCTTTATCTAGTGCTCATTATTTGGGCTTCTGTTTGGGTGGGGGGGAACAGAGGGGTTGGGGAGTGGTATGTGTGTGTGACAGGGAAATCAGAAACAGAGCAAGTAAAACATCTCCAGACAGACCAAGCCAACAGGAATTACGCTAACTTGCTCCTGTGAATCTGTATGTTGTGTTGGTTTTGCTCTGCTGTTTGTATCAACAACAATGTGAGGATGTTGCTTCACAGAAATCTCTGCACAGCCAGGACCAGGGGAGTGCTGCTGGTTTCAGCTCCTGAGCTCTGCAGGCAAAAAAAAATCTCAAGCTTGAGCTCACTGCAGCTCTAATTAAAAATAAAGTACGGATGACTCATTTCGCTGCTTATTGTTAATGGTTAAGCTACTGGAAGAAGCTCGACCAGAGCTCCTCCGGACCCAACAGACTCGTGCTGCTCTAGCAGGGAGCACATTTTGTTGAGAGCAGGAGGGCTGGTCACAGGTTAACAAGGACCATTTAGGGCCCTATAGCCAGAAAAATTATTTGCAATATATCAAAACAGAGGTCTGCACTGGGGGAGGGAAGGGGGAAATAAACACACACATACAGTGTAATTACAGTAATTTCTTCTGGCATGGGATGGTATTTTCACCCACTGCTTCCAGCCCAGAGGTGAAGGACTGTTTCCACTGCAGTGACAATTGAAAGCAACAGCAGTGGGGTTGCACACAAGTCTATTTTTGTGTCATGCCCAACTCAAAATTAGCAGGACATACTGGATCTGATACTCACTTTCACTGTAACCCTCTTAGCTCTGCTGCTAAACTTGGTGGAAATTATGTTTAATGCAGGTATGTTCCAAATATTTCACCAGTATATATCACTGTGGATCCTGCTTTTGCTGGCACTCCTTATTTGTTTCCTATCAAAAACTTTAAAAATATACCATTATCTATAAAAGCATGGTTTTCTGTTGCATCTACAATGCAGTTACCTGAGCCAACAGCAAGTGAGCTTGTTCCACATATCAGAAATGACACAACAGCATTAGTAGAGACCTCCACATATGCTACTCTTCCCTAAAATTCACCCTCTCCAGGAACTCAGGAATGGCAACTCTACAGTGGCAGTAAAGCCAGATCATTTACTCTTAGCTTCATCCTCTCTATGCTGCACTACACCATCTACAGTGCAGACCTTCTTCATCACTCACAAATACAACCTCATCTATAATGCATATAACTACACTAGTGAATGCTTGGAGCATTCATTTTAAGGTTTCTTTCTGTCATAATGACATTGATAAATGAGTTCACTGTAAATAAAGTTTCCTTCATGTATCTGGTTTCTTTAGGTATTCATTCATCTGGAGTGACTCGTGTTTTATACATCAAGAAGTCTTTATTTTAAAAACTCTCAAGAACAATAATTCAGTACCTGACATTTCATCACTGTCATACTTCAATGTTATGATCTGCTATTAGCAAATGCATTAGTCCATTTATACTTTATATTCTACTTTTCCTAAAGGTTTTAGAGATATTTTGGTAACACCGTCCCTTCATAGATGGCACTGCCTGAAAGAGAAAACATTTCCAACATGATCAAGAGTTACAGAATGGGCTATCTATAGCAGAACCTATTGTATTAACAAGACAAGATTTGTTTTAAGTTCAATGGAGAAAAGACACCTTTGAATTTGAGAAGTTAAAGGGTGTTGCATTACCTAGGCACAATAGGGTAAGTTAATGATGAAGTTTCAGTTTTAACTTGGAAACTGCTGGGTTTTGTAGGCTTCAGCCTGTCGCTAATAGGTATATTTTAACGAGATACATGGGGATTTAGGGGAACAACTCCCATTATTGTTAATGGGATTCACACAGCTAAATCCCTGTGCTGGAAATGTTTCTTGTAATATACCTTTAATATAGCCTCTGTGTGTGTGCACACACATGTATGTGCGTGTCTAGTTAATGGTTAAATGTATAAATAGGAACATTAGACTTCCAAGTGTTACTGCTTCATTCCACAATGTGTAACTAAAGTGGTAGCAAAATACAAGTCCTGAAAGTGTGATTTTTTGACAGCAGTAGGTAAACCTGCTCTGAATGTTTGGCAGGAACAGGGACATCACATCAGTCCTGTGGGCTCACAGGAGTGAGGTCTGCAACCCCCCATGCCCTTTGTTGTGTATTAAAGCAGGGTGACATTTGTACCATCACTCGTCTACTTCCAACTAGATCCCTGGCAGAGGAGGGCTACTGAAAATCTGGTCAATGGTATCTGGGAGCAACGTGCATTGAGCTGAAGAGGAAATCTGTGAAATGGCCATGTCCTGCTGATCTGGTGCTGACCAGTTGCAGACTCCTTTGGTAGACATCTTTGTGGAACCTGGATTGCTCCTGGGAGAAACCGGGCCTGTACACTGGAGAGCTGGTTTACCCACACATGGCTACTATAGCAGCAGCAAATGAATTGCAACAGCTCTGTAAAGAGTTTTCTGAATAGAAGTGAGTTTAATTTTAGAAACATGAAGTACTCTCATATTATTACCCACCAGGTGGTAGGCGATATATGCAGGAAGCAGTCAAACTAAAAGAGACGCCACAAGAAAAGAAGCGTGATTATCTGAGGGGCCAAGCAGCACCTTGAAACAGAGCAAACACACTGCATCAAAAAGAGTGACCACCAGGATGCTGGATTTTCAGAAGTACACCTGAGGGCAGAGCAGAACTGAGACTTGAATCAGTACAGAGCGCTGAACATTGAGGGATGAAAAGCAAAACAGAAAGTTAAAACTTTTTTTTCCTTACCATTTAATCAGTGAAAAAGAATTAGGAGCAAGTAAAACTCAGGTGTCAAAAATAACATCTAAAACATTGAAACACCAGATAGAGGTATTTGATGAGAAGCATCAACCAAAACAGAATGAGACTATGCAGAGGGGATAGGGCTTACAGAAAAAGAATAAAGCAGAAATTTTGCAGACATAGCTGAGAGCAGTGGTGCGCACATGTAAAGAGTCACAGAACAAAGTGTTAGCCGGTGGAAACCTTCCTCTAGACAACAAGGACAGCTGAACAAGCCCCCAAATTTGGAAAGCAATGACAAGTACTAGGAGGAGGATGTACTTTCTAGAAGTGATAAGGGCCAATAAATACAGGTTTCATGACACAGAAATGGAAGGCAAAAGAAAGACAATGTATGTCCTTAGTGAAGGTGGAAAACAGAACTCCATGTCCCAGTGACAGAGACATCCAAGAAGAATAAGCAAATGAACATGCACTGATTATGGTTACAGATATTTCTAGTGATAATTAAGACATCTACTGAGGTCAGTAGCCCATTTTAAAAAAATACCAAGGTGTGTGACCTGAAGAAAAGGCTATTGCCCTTGTTGCTGCCCTACTTGTGACTATTACAAGATCAGTGACCACCTTGCTTTCATCTGTATGAAGCAAGTGGTAATTTAACTCCTGAAGCATTGATAAGCATCAGTCTTGAGACTAAACAATGGGGTCAACAGAAGAACATTCACCTACGTACAGAGAAGTCTAAAGAAAAAAAACAGTATTTCTGGTTTAGAGTGACTTCTGTCCTACGTGTGAACATGGGACTATCAAACAATGAATGGGCTAAAAGAATGAAAGACATTTGGTCATTTATAGAGAGATCCATCTCTCAGGCTCTTTAAATGCCTCTCTGAAGCAGGTACCCTCTTGTTACCTCCAGAGAATTTAAAATGTAAGCTGAAGCAAGACTAACAGAATGTGTTTATGACTGTTCAGCAACTAATAGTGGCATCAGTCCTGAAAGATGCTTCTGACAGTTGGTGTGATACAAACAAGCAAAAAGGGAAATGTTTTAAAATAAACCAGGTACCTACTGCTTTAAAGGCTTGCCATTATCCCTTCAATTTGTCTGTCTTTTAATACTGAAAGTGAGGAAAGGTCATTCATTGTGGCTCTAAACCCAGCAGAGTGGGACTTAAGCCTAGACCTGCCATAACACCCAGGTAGGTGACCCACCTTCTGGGATAGAATATGCCTACCACACCCCGGTCCTCTCCTATTCTGCATAATTTATTAATTATGAACTGAGTCAGGAAAGAAGTTACTCTACAGTCTGGTGATTAGGGCAGTGACACAGAAAGAGACACATTAAATTCCTGACTCAAAACATGGCCATTCAATCTTCAACTCCCATGCTGGCTGGGTGTCCTGGGGGAGAAGCAGCTACAGGGCCTTGTTGGTGCCATCTGCCAATGATTTCAGCAATATTATTCGAGCAGCAAGTGTTCCCTAGCAGCCCAAATTTACCTTGATTATGCATGCACCTAGTATAAAGACTTGCAAAATGGATTCAGACCTGTCTAAAGCAATCACCGAAGTGAAAGTATTTTGACCCTTCAAAGTAAAAAAGATTCCCTCTTATTTTACTTTAGCTGGTTCCTTCTGCAAACTTCGGTTTTGATTTGAATGCCATATTCATTTTGATAACAGATCACTCTTCTACTTTCATATCTCACTGCCAAATGGGACTCACCTGTTATCTCTGATTGCAGGCAATCCGAACTTAAGCAAGCCTGTCTATCAACTACTGTTTTAACAGCTGATTAATTAGGGCTACAGGGATCCTGTGGAGAGCTTTATCTGAAGAGCGGCTCAACCATTAGTAGAAGAAACTTCCTTGTACACTCCTAGGCTCAGATAACAAAGTAAGATAATAGTTCACAATCCTCCTCCAGCTAATACAAATAGAGGCAACTCCCTCTTATCCTAACATATGAGTCAAACAAATCCCCATGATATAGTCCTATAGTGCTGAATTCTCCAAAGTTTCTGAAAATGAATATCAGACAACACAACACATTGTTAGCCAAAGTGTTACTAACAAGGATAAACTCACTCTCTAGATTTTCCACTCTTTTTATTCTGTCTTTTTTTTTTTTTTAACTAACATTGAAAGTGGCCAGTTCCTAAAGAAATATGAGGATCACAGTGGTCTTGTTCCCATTGTAGGCTACCATTGCCAAATAATGAATCCTATCCTTGCCTTGTAGATACTCTAACTTACTCCTTAGTATTGTTTTGGATGATGATTTGTGATCTAGACCATAAGAAATTCACCATTTTTTCAGTGTTTATTCCTCTAAATTAATTTTTACCTATGTTTCTGCATCCTGCCCGTGAATTGCTCTTATCTTTTCCTATGAATTTGGAACCCATATACAGATCCCTATAAGGCAGGTCCATACATCCAATGAATTAATATGCAGAGCTCAGTTCTGCAAGGCAGTGTTATGCTCTTGAAGCTAGGCATAAGTTGGCTCCAACAGTGATTAAACAAATTAATGTGAAGAAAGACCTGTCAGGTATGAATGACACACTGGATCAGTGGCAACCTGCATCTCAGGAATTCTTTAAATCTTTGGCTTCCAGAATGTGGCCTCCCTAAAAATCCACGACTGGACAGCCTCACTGAAGGGAACTGTCAGGGAAAATGGGCTTTTTGCAAAAACAGACCCATAGACTCATGTAGACTCAACATTCTGCTGCTTCCTATAGGGACTTTAATTCCAGTTAAAAAACAAGCAAACAAACAAAATAACAAAAAACACCCGATTTCTTTCTCCACTCCAGAAAAAAACCCCAACCAAAATCCAAAAATCAAGAAACAAAACGTCTGTAACCCTACAAAAGCTTTTTTTTAAGTTTCACTTTTAATACTGAGCTTGCGTGAGGAGCACAGCATTTGCCCATTTCTGAAACTGCAGCACATAAGCAATAAAAGCAGTTTTTCTAGCAAGCCTAATATAAAACCTCATTTGCCATGGCTGCAAAATCATCTCTCATTATCTCATTATCAGTTAAGATTTTAATGCAGGTTTTTTATGGTATTTTTCCAAATTTCATCTGGATTGGCTGGTTTTCAAATGGCTGAAATGACGTGATATTTCTTCAGGAAGCACTCCCACGTAACTGAATCTACCCAAAGCACTTACAGATGTTACTCATTCTCTAGATAGGTAGGCTGGTATTTTGCAGGCTTTTGCAGGTAAGAGAAGGCACCAAAAGACTTGAAGGTACTGCCATCTTCACCCAAAAACTTGAATAGAGATTAATATATCATTCAATATTTACCATCAAAAAGATACTGTTATGTCATGAGGAAAAGATAGCCAAGGAATGTATTTCCTGCAGAAGTCAATGTTACGATACAGAATTGAACAGAAAAGAGAAGGGACAAATGCATCTATTTCCTTCATAAGACATCTACTTCTTTGAAAATATTTCATACTGGATGTCTGGACTTTTGCCCTATTTCATGCGTATTTTACCAATTAAATTAATGTCATATAATCTTTTCTAAACAACCCTGCAGTATCTGTCTGAGTGATTTCTCAAGAAGAAGATTAGAGATTTTAATGCTTGATTCACACACATTACTGAAGGCATTACCCTGGCAAGTTGAAGCAAGTGCAGAAATGCCAGCTGAGCTGAAGGAAGGCGGCTGGTTCAGACCTCACTCTCAGAGGCCCAATACACCACCACTGTGATTCACTTGTTACTTTCACAAACCCAGATTATTTCTTTTCCCCCACATATAACAATGATGAATAAAGCATCAGTGAAGCTCCAGTTCCAGAGAATCTAATTTCTGCCTAAGATCCCTGCCTGGTGTTTCCCACAGTTCAGCACCCCTGGCCCAGAGATGGTTAGTGGGGAGCACCACACTCACAGGGTGCTGAGAAACATTCAAATTATTGTTTCTGCACGTCCCATGGGATCAAATCCTGTCCTCGTGGGTCACACTAACTTAACCTGGATCTTCCCCCAAACTGTGCATTGAGATTGAAATTATATTTTACCTGATTTGTAACCATTATATACTTCAGTGAAACACTGAAGTTTAGCTGGACAAAAATGCAATTCCTTTGTCTTTTTCAAGGGGAAAGACCTTGCACATATTTTAGTGTTTTGGAGAACTTTTACCAGAATCTGTGCCAGGGACTAATGACATATGGTATCTTTCCTAGATTTGCAAGTTGAAAAGAGAAAGAGAAGACCCCTTTCATTACAGCAAATTAGCACGCCTGCAATAGTTCAATAGCTGTAATGAAACATGACAACCCAGATCTGCTTCCAGTGATGTTTCCAGCCAGTGTCTGGATTGCACACTTTGGAAGATGAGTCAAGACACAACTAAATGCAAAATTCCTATACATTTGGAGGAGGGGGATAAACTTAATTTTAATACTTTGTAATGATCAGCCATTTTCAAATCACCAGTTTCCACAAAACCACAAAACGTCCTAAATTGCTACTTATTCTAAAATAAATGGGTTTTTTTTTTTCCTTATTATCTTAGGATGCTTAAAAACATTTCCCTGAACCCTGGCCCTATAATCTGGCAGTGATTGTTATATTTAAACAAAGAGCAGAACATGCTGTCACAAATGAAGGGCAAAAATCAAGAAAAATAAAAAAGATTTTAAAAAGGCAGTATGCACATGTTGCCTGCCCAGCTGTAGGAAGTCTGAGTTCAGATCTGGCTACTGAAAGCTGTCTTTAGGTGTGCTACTTATGCATGTTAAGGGCAAATACATAATGGTGTACTGCTGTTTAGAAGTATACACATGTATCAGATACCGAAATGCAAATCTGGATCCTCTTCTCAGTATCCTAAACTTAGATCACACGACTGGCACAGCTCAGACTGATTTATAATACTGTCTGTATACCAGCCAGGGTTTCTGACTATGGATGTCCAGTTAGTTATACGTAGAACCACTTGCCTCAATATTTAAATTTCATCACCTAAATCAAAAAAAAGTCACAAAATTTTCTCACTACCCCTAAGATCTACAATGACAGATTCTCCTTGGTTAATGACTACTTGGAAACTACAGAGGTGAAAAATGGACCACATTCATTAAATGTAAACTCAGGCTGTCATGTTAACACGAGTCCAGAATTTATGACTTGAAGAGAAATATCAAGTATTTCTATAAACTCAGAGAAAAATACCCACAGCTGATGACACTGATGGTGCACCCACTTTCTCATTGCAATGTACAGGCAATAATCCATCCCAAGTCTCATGCAGACATATGAGAAAAATCCTGCAGAAACAGAGCGGGGTTGTATGTGATGAAAGACAAAGCACACTCTTGCAGCTTGGCTCCCAAAACACTGGGCTGGAGCCCAGACTTTGATGTTTCCTGGTTAAGAAGTGAAAATACTAAACAAACAAACAAACAACCCCCCTATAGATTAGCAGGACTGCTGCAAGTTAACGCATCTCAAACTGCTTGTAAGCGACAGGTCCTTCCATGTTCCAAGCAGACTGTACACAGAGTGGACAGAGTCCAAATTCGACCATTTGCCAGCCTTCACCTTCACTGCTAACTTTAATTAACAAAACAAAAGCTTCATCTAGTATTTTTCAAAAGTTGATTTTTCTTCTTAACAAAATAAATCTCTTTGCCCTCATTTTTTCCCTCTCTCCACTCAAACCTTCTTAATACTCCTGTGGTGGCACTAATAGGATTCCATTATCTGACACATAGTGAGTCATCACAAAGAAACAGAAAACCTTGCTTCCCTATGTACAAGTCAAGTACCTGCTCTTTTGTGAGATCTCAGCAAAAAGGTCTCTGTTCAACTTAATTCCTCTCTTTACTGCCATGTTACAAAAATAGGGGTGCTTGAAAATGAGTATATAAATCAAAGTTGCACAAACAGTCATGAAAAGTCACATAAACAGAAAATATATAGTTGGTTGCATTTTTCATTGCAAAGTCCACACCAGTTGGTCAAGGGTTCAAGGACCATAGCAATTTTTCCAAACATACTAGCATATACTTTGATATTGTCCTAGGCCTGGATCTGTAATGTGAGTGTTAAATGAAGAGGACCTTGGACAATTTGACTTTGTACTTATGCTGTAAAATATACTTAAAGCTGAGCACAGAAAGTGAAATTAGACAATAATTATTCAATTTAGAAATAACATGTACAAACCCATTGAAACGCAAGCTCTGGAAAATGCAAGCAAACTACATATAATTTTAAGCATTATTGTACTAATAGGGTCAAATTTTAATCTCAGTGACCTGGGTCCATCTGCTTTGATCTCTCAAAGGGTTGTACACATCTGCCTAAGAATGGACTCAATAATTATATGTTAGCTGTGAGCAAAATCGGTCACAGTGAAAACAAACACCTGTGCTGTTCTCAATTGATGGCTCACATGTTCAAAAGTATTTTACATCTTTTAGTTTGGATTCTAAACTTCCTGCTAATTTGGAGTGATACTGCTGAAGACAATGGGGATTTCTATTGTTGTAATGAAGGACAGAGTCTGTCCACAGAGATACATTTTTAATAAAATCTTCAAACAGTCATTTTAAGTGAATTTCACAATGTCTTTACTCAAAAATGAGCTGTTCACTAACTGAAAGTAACAACCAAAAGGAAAAGTTAAGGGATAAAAAAAAAGGGTGAAACTGTAGGGACTGGGATATTTAATCATTGATAACAGTGACTGAATTGTAAAGAGGCTCAAAAGAAGGTGTATGTGAATGGAGATGTCAGATTAGCTTTCCTACTGGTTGGGATTTCAATAACCGACAGTAGATAAGATACAATTAGTATTCATATATTGAGGCCAGAGATTTGGAACCAGTTTTCAAAGTATTGTCTAGCCTTGAAAAAGTATGAGCTGCTTTATTAAATTTTTACAAAATATATATTTTAATAAAATGCACTTCACAAGAGAAGGAAAAGTGTTGGATGATTGTCTTAATGTTTCAAACACCAGAAAACCAGCTGAGAAGCAAATGATTTTTGAGAGTCCTGGAAACTGCATGACTGATCTATCAAGACTTCCACTGTACTTGAAAGGTCCATGGGTCACAACCGCAGGAAGTCACATTTTGAGACCCAGCTATGAAGTTATTCGAATGGCCCGAAGATATATCCCACATCAAATGGCTGACCTCCTGCACTTGCATACTGCAGGTCAGCTTACATTTTTTAGCCAGAGGCCCTTGCTGATTCCCTTTCATAATACCCTGGAACAAAGAAACACACTCTCAACCTTCTGGGAAGTCTCCCTGGGTTACCTAGAACTCAGCTGGGCAGAACCGAGCACAGCAGCTCTTACAAACAAGTTCCTCCCTTTCAAAAGGAGGCAATAACAGGGTACATGTAAATGTTGCTTCCCTGCTACAGTTTTAGAGAGCATTGAAAAGAATTTTTTTCAAGTGGAGTTGCTGACTGCTTTTAACAATTTCTGTCCCAAACTTTACATTGCAAAAGCACTTCAGATTATTTGACTTCGAAGAAGTGAAATGATGACTTGCATAAATACATTCCTAAGAAGCTTTCAGGTCACCCTTTAGTCCTTTGCAGGAGGTCTAAAATGGTGTTACCAGCAGAACTTACAGGAACACAGACAGCTTTCTACAAACAAACCAACCAATATGTAAAATTTCTGATACAACAGAAAACTCTGCCACTATATGTCATATCCCCCACAGAATAAATCTATTAGAAATAATTATCGTTATTCAAATGTTAGAGCTTCATTTACTTTTCAAATTTCTTTGGTCTATTCAGAAATGTTCACTACAGTGACTAATGGTACTGAGTTTATGCAACATACATTTGATGAAAAAATTATAGAATTTTTTTGAAAATAATTATGGAATCACTAATGCTGCCTTCCACTTGTGCACTGTATCACTGCTGTATCACTGTTTTATCTACATTAACATGTAGTACTACATTCTCCAGTCTAACGTCCGCATAATTTTGAATACTTGTAGACATTGGATTCTACAACATAAAAAAATATCACAAGTCATTTAAAACATTCGATACTATTATTTGTTGGTACTATTCATTAGTGTTCTCCTGTATTAATTTCAGCCTACATTAAACAGTGAATTTTTTGCCTCTAAAAATAAAACAGAATAAGCTATGCAATTCTGTTGACTGCTCAGAACAGAACAGTACAATATATCATCAAATGCAGAAAATGTAAATACATAAAGATCACGTCCCCAAAGCTTTCAAAAGCCCACATCCTGGTGGATTATTTCTTTAGAAGAGAGAATAAATTTTGCACCTTTTTTTTATTACTATTGTTTTGTTTGTTTAGCATGAGATTATGTAGTCTATGTCTAATATATTATAACTTCACAGTTTAGTATTCACGTATTAGGGCCATCTAGCCTCCTGCCTCAGTCAGATTTAAAGAAAAAAAAGCAAATCATAAAAGGCAGGAATTTATCTATAGAGGCACTATCAACAAGTAAAACAAAAAAGAAAATAAAAGCAACCAAGAAAGACACAAACCCAAAAGACCAGAGTATCTGTAAATACTAAATTAGCATTCAGAAAAATGGATGTTAAAACATTGTCTTGTGAAGAGAAACAAAACCAATACATAAGAAAATTATTTGGATTTAATTTTAACTTCGTCTGTATAAAAATTAGGTAAATTGCTACAGAATTCCAACAACATGACAGCGTGAAAAATCTTGGCTTTCCTCTATTCTATATAAATGAACTGATATGAAGATGAATTGTATTGTCTATGATTTATTACATTTATTTTTCTTCTATGTAAAACAGTTATGAACAAACTGAATCTCTCTCCTCTGGTTCTTAGCAAGGACACAGAGAGTGAAAGAACCTCTCCTGAAACACAAATATGTGTAACTGGTTCTTGTTTTATGCCACTTGAAAGCTTTTAAGTTCACTTTTCAAATGCAAATTTTTCAATTTGGGATTTGTGTTTTGTGTTTTCGTTCTCCAAATATGTCAAAAAAGTTGCTGCAGTTTACTTCAGAAGACCATGGTTTATCCAGCTCCCTGGGCTGCTTCCAACCTCAGGGAGCCCAAAGCACCCTCAGAAGAGACAGAGTAGCTGACCTGAGAGATGACTTCATCTCAACAGGGAAAAAGCACCAACTTCCATAAAGCAAAATAAAGCCCTACACAGGACCTTTCAGTTCCCTGTAAGGAAAGACATTTGCCAGATACAGAGAAGCAGAAATTAAAGAAACCCTGCAAGCTGAGTCCAAGCATTGGGAAGAGTTTCCATTCAAGTCATTGACCATCACCATAATTTGCTTGGAAAACGTTTGCTTTCCAAATGCTTCTTGAAAATATCAGATTTATATCACCAAAGACATACATCCCATGAAAACAATTACTTGGAGAAAAGTCTCAAAAGCACAGGTTGAGTGAAGATTATGTTGGTGGCACCATAGTGCTGCTTGTAAACATCTTGTCCCTGAAGAGAGACTGCACCAGGCAGCTCCCAGCAAAAGCAGTGCACTTTGTACCACAGGGACATCCTCCAGTGAGCAACCAGGGAGCCACACCACTGGAAACTGCTTGCATAGATCAAACGAGAAATTTTTTTTCTGGTTATTTCAAGCTGGGGAAAAAAAAAAAAAAAAGAACAAAAATCGGCCGGCACTCACACCTACACTCACACCTAGGAAAGAGAAGAATTGAAAAGAACTCTCTGTATGTGTGTACACACACACGTTAGCTATTAAAAATATGGGTGTGCTTAGCAGCTGAATAGACCTCTTCTATTTGGAGTATTTTTTAAATACAATTCCCAAAGCTTAGTCCACATCATTAATGCCATGAAAAGTGAGGCTACTGTGTGGCTTCAAAGCATAATCTTTTTTCAGAAGAGTAGACATCTGCTGCATTCATTTTACTGCAGAGGTTTTTATAGAAGGAAATTAAATAGGAGAGAGGCACATAGGGGGAAGGGGTTTTTTTAATGTACAGGAAAGAGTTCTGCCCTCACATTGATATAATAGCCATCAGTAAAAGAGCACTGGGACAGGCAAGCTGGGCTTTGCTCTCCACTTTGGTGGGTCAGAGGAGCTCATTCAGCAGAGTTGTTTAGGTGCTGTGGCCAGGCTGCAGCCCTGGGAATCACCACTCTGCTCCTCTCCCACAGCGCCTCTGTGCTGGAAAAGTCTGGGTTAGAGAAAGCTATTAACCAAAAATATTTTTATTAACTAGTTTCATACAGGGATAAGTGGACCTGGGAGCAATCTCATGCATAGGGAGGCTGGTGATCTGAGAGGAATAAAATGCAGGTAGCCAAGAGGTTGCAAAGAACAGCAACTTTTTTCTGCTTGCTTCCTCAACAACCAGGACAAGGCACACAACTGCAGCTTCACTCTTCTCATTGCCCCCTAGGTAACCCTGAGTGCTTCAGGGCAGGCTGTTCACCATCCCAGAGCCTGAGGAGGGCTCAGCCGGGTGCCCCAGTGCAGCTACAACAGCTCCATAACAGTAACAGGCAGCATTAGGACCTCATCCCTCTACTCTGCTGCCATAAGATACCTCCTGTTGATGTCACCAGGATTTTAATGCTTAGGATGTAGCTGCTACTTAGGCAAGGCAGATATGTGCTTATCATAGTATCTGAGCTACTGTGCTTAGAGCCACTGACAGACTTCCATTGTTCTGCTGATTACAAGCTGACACACAGGAGGGAAGACACTGCAGCTGCCCATGCACAAAAGGGGATTTTCTCAGGGATACACCGACAGGACATCCTTCCACTGCCTTTCTCCACACATCATTTGTCACTCAGCTCTATTACACAAGCCTGCTGTAGCTGTGGTTTCCAAAAACAACATTCCAAAAGACTGCATCATCCTGGACTAGAAAGCAAAAATGAGTGCATGGTTTTCCTTAGCCCTGAAGTTCAATGTAGGTATACAAAGTGATGATTATTGACTTCAGAATCCTATAATACTATCAGATATCTGTAAAACATGTGGATAGATAAAACCAAGGTTCCTTTTCAATAGAGGAAACAGAGACAGAAGACCACCTTAAAACACTTTTGAAGTTGCTGCAGACCAGGAAAGGATGGCCTGGTCTCCATGAATTCTCCATGACAGGGCAGCCTGACCAGGCAGCAGTGGCAGCTGCAGTAAGGAACAAACCTGGTGATGAGACCAGTGAAGTACTAACCCTGATTGTTCCAGAGCCTCCACTACCACAGGGCTTCCAGATAAGCATGAACAAACAGCAGCCAGGAATGACATCAATACAGTTGTCTCTTTTGAGGCTGATGGACAAACCAGACATCTCTGACATAAGGATGCCACTACGCCACATCCTCACACCTTAGACTCACGTCCTTGCTCTCCATCAAGTACCATATCCAAGACTCCCCAGGCTCACAGAGACACACTGCTGACCTGGAGAAATTTAACCTACTGCAGCCACCTGAGTTTCAGTGGAAGCAAGATGCAAAACATTCGGTTGTTTTAAGAGCTTTGATATTAGCAAGATATGTTTAAAAGTAACTCTTTCCAGGAGAAAAATATTTGCCAATATGCTGTAACTATGATTTCTGTACCAAAAAGAAGGAGAAAAAAAACCCATCAATCCCTTGGATTATTTTGCCTCTTTGAGAACAAGTTGCAGCTCAATCATTTACCTGACAATAGATGATGCAATTTCTCTTAAACCAACAATAAGAAGCTGAGATTCAAAGTCAGTTTCAACCTAATTGATAATGTTTAAAAGGCACAAAGCTGACAGCACAAATGCTCAGAGTTCAGAAAGTTGAGGCAGAGAATAATGAATGAAAAAAACCCTAGACAAAAAAATTTAGCTGCACAAGAAGTTGCAACACAACCACTGCTCCAGTGAAAGGATGAGTTGAAGTATATCACTACCATGAAAATATTACCCCAATTTCTTGAATTCAATATTTCCCTAAAAAGGAAAAAAAAATTGATATATACTTTTATACCAGGCAAATACATAATTTCTTTGCCACCCTTCCTCCACAATAAAGCTCATATTTCCAGATTTTTTACTACAACTCTTACAGACAGATTTCCAAAACAGCTGTGTGTTAAATAGGATGAGATATATAGAAAAGTTGGTGCTTATTATGTGATATTTAAATGACAAACTTTAGAAATAGAAAAAAAGGGGATGTGTTTTTCTATTAGAGCTCTCTCAAAGGGAGCATTAACATCCATTGATTTGCTTCACTATCACTTTCTCTGTTAAAGTCTCTAGTGCTTGCTCTAGAATAACATGCACTTCACTTTTTTAGTCAAGCAACATCCCTTTAATTTTCATTTTAATCTTTTGCATCAAAACAAAAACTGCATCTTATTGTAAGTAATATAATTTATTTATACTTGATATAATTTGAAAAAGTGATGACACACCAACAGCTCAAGCATGAAGCATTTTTAATTCTTCAGATGAAGTGACAGATGATTATCAAATAACATTTATTTAATATTTAAGTAATAAGTAAAAAAAATCTGTTTCTTTAAAAAAGTATATGAAACACAAAATAAAATTACTTATTTTTATTCTGTTTCTGTGGTTTGGAGGATACCTGGTATGTCAGGTCACACAGTCATAGAAACTTGAGCAATCAGTCCATCCCTCTGTGTGAAACATTTCTGCAATGTATTGCTTATTTCTTGCCAAGACTCTTACCAGGCCCTGTTTTCATCACTTGCCTTGTGTTTATCCATCTCCTAACTCATTACTCTCCCTGACAAGCCCTTTCTTGCTCAATAATTTTCTTTTCCCCCCCCACCTGCTACCATCTACTAGTGATAAAAAAATTCTAAACATACAGTAAGTTTGGCTTAATTACTCAATCTACTTTTTAAACATTTGCAGTTTGTTCAGGTGTGCCAACACTAAAATTAAAAAAAAAAAAAAATTCAAACATTTAGCACCGTAATTCTGAAATTAGGTATCGTGACTCAGAAGGGGTCACCCACAGGATGAAAATGCAATGGAAAGACAGGAAAAAATTGTGTAAAAATCTACAATGCCATCAAAAGTAGGAAAATTTAGAAATTGCCTATGTACCATAATTTCCTTGTTCAAACATAATCCACATGGCCAAAACACATATATCCTCATTTTCAAGTTCTGTGTTGGCTTTTTTTCAATCCTATTGTTTAACATTGGCCTGATAAAGTGAAACATTTTAACCAGGAAAATCCTAATGTCATGACAGTTGGATCTAAAAAGTTCTTCTGAGGCCAATTCAAACTTTTGGCACATTCTCCAGTTCTGCCAGGTCTCTCATGTATCTGTAAAGACCTTTTTCAAGTTTGCTTATTGGTTACAGAATTTGGCAATCATGCTGCTTCTATAGTGGCATCACAGTAAGAACAAACTGTGGGGTTTTGTTTTTGCAGAGAGGGACTGGGTGGGGAACTGATTTTGGTTAACAGAAGGATTTGGCAGGGAGCCTTTTGCTTTGGCTTTCTTCCAGCAGAAAAAAATGCCATTTGTGATCTGACAACAGGGTTTCTCTTTACCAGTTTGGGTCCTCCCATAAGTAACAATGAACCATGATTGCTTTATTTCCAAATAAGTTCCCAAGAATTTTTCTGCTTGACCAATCAGTGGGAGATGACAGCACATGTGAATGCAGGAAATTCAATCTACTGGAGATGTGATTTGGATTATCCAATTTGTAATTGAAAATTGAACTAATATATGAGTGATAAAACGAATTTTTATGCAAATATTCATCTTCTAGGGAAAAGGAGATATTTAATATCCTTTTTATGTAGCAGAACTGATGAGATTTTGGCTACAGAACAGCCAATTCTTGAAGCTCCACAGATTTCAGAATTGTCTCTCTTGGCAAAGTCAAAGACAGAACAGCACTATCTTTCCTTTACTTCAGTCCTTGTAGCTAGAATAAGTCACAGGTTAATAGAATTCTGATGAACAAAATATTTATTTTAATATACATCTATTATTAACCCATTCCCCTTATAGAATAAAAATGCAAACAAATTTCCAATTTAAGTACACAGTTCCTTTGATCTCCATGCAGACAATGTCTGTTGTCTGGAATGAGAATTAATAATATCTAAGTGTAGAAGTAATACTTTTACTGTAAAAATCCATTGAACAAGTGCCATTTCTTGACTATACCAGTTTGAAACACCAGTTTAACAAGTTACAGAAATAGGAAAGGACCAGCTGAAGACAATGGAACTTAAAATTTCTCTTGTTCTTTCTGTTGGTGATGAGTTCTGAAATACCAGTCTGCACAAAATTCTGTATCACTTGTCCACCAGTTTACAGATGTAGTGATCTATAAAAACCCCAGAAATGTAAGAAGCAAAGAAACAAAGTAATCCCCACCTCCCCCAAACTCCACAATAAAATACAGCAAGAAAAGAAATTAAACACATTACTAAAACATTTCCTCTCAGAATGAATAGGAAAAGAATGTTTGGAGAAATATTCAAAATCATGTTACTTCTGCTACACTTCATTTTTAAAATGCTCTCTGTTACTGACTAAGTTCCTTTGACAGAAATGTTTATTTCAACACTTACCGTATCAGACAAGAGAAATCCCTGCATATGGTGAACCTTCCTCCTTTACAACAAATTTAGTAGTGGACCTTATTACTGTGGCACTATTAAAAACATTGTGATTGAGCATTAAAAGGTCATGCTTATTTTCTAAGCTTTCCCTGTAGAAAACATGCATTTCTACTTTATCTGTACTGTAACTTGAGGGCTGCATTCTCTACAATTTTCTGAGCTGTGTGGCTATAATCTTCCTTTTTGTTTACTTGTCAACAATATTAATGCTTTCTATTTTCAGCACTTTACTCTTTTCCTACTCTGAAGATCTATCAAGAGGCAGAAAAGTACACTTAGTACTTGAATATGTAATGCAGCTTCATCTTTAACTCTAGGCATATTTGTCATTATTCAGAGGTTAAGAATTTATACTTATTTAATAAATATGCCATCAGGATATGCTACCTAAATTATACATGGTATATTTCTTACATTTAAGTAGAAAACAAAATTTACCATCAAAAAGTGAATGGGCATTAAAAATATTTTCCAGCCATTAGATTATTTCCATGTATTTTTTTCAAGCCTTAAAGGACCCAAAATTTGGTACTGCTAAACCAGATAATCATAAATGCTGAAAGATAACTCTGATGAAGAATGTCTGTTGTAGAGTACAAAGAATACTGAACCCCATTAGCATGATAGGTGGTTGTATCACTCTCTCCATAATCCTGGAAATGTTTCACATGAGCCAAGTTGAAAGTTTCCATTAATCACTGTCAGCAACAGAAGCCAATTCCCATAACAGACTATTAATTTATGCTGTACTCCACTTAGTTCATGAATGTTACATTTCAAGACATTAGTCAGAAAGAAATTACTAATTTAAGATGCAAGATTTTTGCTGTACTCCTTTACGTCACTATTTCACTATTGGCAATATAATTCATAACTCAGAAATGCCAGCAGTCCTTCCTTTGGCAAGGTCCTCATCTTTCCTAGATCTTTATCAAAGAGTATTAAAACAAGTTGAACTCTTGGCAAGATCTTTTGGAACTCTTGGGAATTTTAGCACTTCCCAATCAAAGGGTCCAGATATCTGACACACCATAATGCTTCAGGGCTATTTCTTGAACTGTGATACCTCACAGAACATGATACTGGCATTTGGTCACAATGTCTTTTTTTGATATTTAAGATTGACACTTGCTGCAATTACCCTTTCTGCAAGATTCTGCTCCAGAGATGCTCAGCCTCTCAAATTACTGACAGGCCTGCCACAAACCTGACTTTGTTCTCTTAACCAACTACTCCCCATGGCATTTCATTAAAGGGACATTTTGACTGAAAGCAGTCTTGCCAAATACCTTTCTACTCATAAATTGGTTTGTCATTCCACTTCTGGCTGTCTTTGTTGAATGACATGAAGATTTGGAAGTAATCCAATTAACAAGAGAAGCAATTAATATCACAAAATATCTTCATGCTAACTTTGAGATAAAGGGTTAAACATTTTCCAGTGACATGAGATCCAAACAGTATATTAACAATTCTTACATTTATTCAGCCTCTTCCACTACAGCTCTCCTGCAGCATCCTAAAAACTGTGAGTTGTTGCCAGTCATTGTTTCTCATGGAATCCCCCTGGGAACTCAACAGCATTTTTGCATCTACATTCAGGTCAAAACTTATTTGTATGAAAGACAGGGATACTACCCTCATCTGCCTTAGAATTAAGCATCTGTTTAACAAGTTACAGAAACAAGAAAGGACCAGCTTAAGACAACGATACTTAATTTTTCTCTTACTCTTTCTGTTGGTGATGGTTCTGAAATACCAGTTTGCACAAACTTCTACTATTTTTTGAAATATTACACTTCATCTCCTGAGAAGTGTAGAGGATATTATGCAGACATCTTGTCCAAGTTCATTATCAGTCCAGTGTGTTTAATATAAGAATTTCTCTATATTCTGAAAGAATGAGCCAAACAACAAAGCAAGTTTCCTCCCACTGACTTTTCTGGAAGCCAAAGTCAAGTAAAATATTAGTTGTGATAATTTTACAAAAGAAAGATTTTTGATTATTGAAATGTCTTCCCAGGGCAATTTTGTGCTTTCCTTGCTGCTATGATAAGCATCAGGGGAGAAAAAAAATCCAGCTCCTTACAGAGGAGAAACTGTGTCATACCCACCTTTTAAAAGTGAGTCTTCCAGGATCAAAGCAGAACACAGTAAAAGCCTTAGAAAAACTGTGCTGTTTTACATCAGGGCTGAATTTAGCTCCACATCTTTGGCTAAGACTTTAAAAGGTAGCAAAAGAGAATGAAAAACAAGGACAACACAAGGTCACTATGATAGAATAAAAATCACTGATGAAAACTTGCTTTTTATTTTTCCTTCAAATGTTCACAAATTGTTGTTTAGTTAGTCAAAATTCTAATTTTACCTACATGGCAAGAAACAAGGAATATAATAAGGATACGGCTCTACAGAACTGTGTGTTTGAGTAGAGACTGAAGGACAAACTCTCAAGAAAATCAGCTAAACAAACAGAAAGGAATCATTAAACCAGTTGACTGCCCTAACTGTGGCTCCACTCACTTCTGCCCCACATAATCACTTCTAGATGTGTTATTTTCCATTTGTCCCAGCTGGCATTCAGTATGTTTGGATGGTTAATTTCTTGGCAAATATATTAGATACTTTAGGGGACTGCTTATTTCTATCACAAATTCCAACCCCTATAGTATCAACAGCACACAAAACAAATTACTGCATCCCAGGATATGGACTCACGCTTGACCACTTGATGCCAGTTGACACACTTGTTAAAGTACTCAGTAGGTCTCCAATGACCTATTGTATGTCCTGAAAGGCATTCCTGCTGACAATCAGTCTGCATTTCATCCCACTGCCAAAAGGGATGGGCAAAGTATGGTTTATTTACCAGAGAGATGTTCTCTCACTTTCACATGTTCCTAGAACAAATAGCGTATCTGTACTTCTTAACATTAAATATTTGGACTTGACTATTTCCTTTCATTCCAACTGAATTTCCATTGAGGCCTGGAAATGCCAAACCCCAGCTTGGTCTCATGAGCAGCTGTGAGGGGGATCAGAAGTGAGACTGCTTTAAATCTCACAAAGGCAGAAAAACAATTTTCTGAGATTTACAGTCCAATAGTTTCATACTAAAGAAATTTGAAAAAGTATCCCTGAGCATAAGTACCAACCCAGCGGAGAAAAATACCACAACTCCTCACCAAAACCCAAATGAAACAAGTCTGTTACCAAATGTCCTGCTTGTAGAGCTAAAGGAAAGCCTTGGATGGGAAAATTTGCTTGCACTGTCTTTCTGCTGTCTATCCCAAGTTTCAAGCTTTCTTACAAGCTTTGCAACACTTACAAGAATCTTATGAAAAATAGAAACAGATGTAAATACTAGTAAATACTGTATTGTAAATATTAAATGTAAACACTAGTCAACATTATGTTGACTTGTCTAGACTATACTTACAGATCCCTGCTAATGCAATAGCTCTCCCTTTGAAATCTAGTTGCAGACAAAGAGTAATATTAATCTGAAAATATCCAGAAGTCCTCACTCTTTCTCTAGTCATGCTCTTCCTTCTACTGGAAAATGAGGTCTAAAGCCACAGTACTACTCTTCAGCTCTAGATCATATAAACTACAAAAGCACTTGAAAGCTGTTTCCAAGACTCTTGTGGGGTCTTCACACCTATAAGGCCTTCATCACTGGAAAGCACTGTAAGACTCCTGTAAAATGGCAAGTGAGGATAGAACTTTTAGAGGCATTTATGTGTCTTTGAGTATATCACAACTTTCCTCCCTGTTTCTATGTGTAAGTCTGTCTAATCTGCACATTCTAGATCTAACTGCACACAGCCTCTTACCCATTGGATTAGCCTTGTGGCAATGCATTTAAATGGCTTATACCTCCAGAAAAAGTAAAAATCTAAACATGGAACAGTCCTATTCTGAAGAGACAGTAAAGAAATCAGAAAAATACGCACTGAGTCGCAAAACACTTGGCATCAATATATGTAAAAGAAAAATGAACTTCAGTTCACTTGCAGACAAATCCTACTGCCTTGGCACAGTTAGTCTGACAGCCAGAGCAGTGCTACGACAGAGCATAAATCAGATCTTAATCATTTCATCCCTTTTTTCGGAGGAGCACAGCTGGTAGGATCTGAGCACACCAACTGGGACATGCCATTTGATCACTTCTATTTCCTAAAGCTTGAGGTTTAAAGGGAACCTTAGACCATTGGCTATGTCTGAGTTAGCAAATTCTTTAACACCGAGGCCAACCGAGGAAGAGCAGCCCACATCCACACTATTGATTGCCTTACCCTCCGAAATAGGAGGGCCAAAGCCAAAGTGCTGGTTGGTAATGGCTCCTGGCCTGTACCACCTCCAGACCTCGTGAATGAGTGTAATTGGCCATGAGTCAGGAGCACGGCATTTTAACACAGTAGAGAAGGTCACGTGCCAGTACTCAAACAATAGCATAGGAATAACCTCCAAGGATCTCTTCCCAATTACCACGTGCCATTATATTTTATACCATAGAACTAGACATATCAATCAGAAAAAAAGTAGAAATACCATTTAAAAAAATCTAATTGTTTTTAATTTTACTTTATTGATTTAGGTCTTTGAGGTAGTTACAGCATGGTATTTTATTCAACCTTAAATACCATGGACTCCTTACCCAATTTTCAGTATCTTTTGGGATACTATGAGCACCAGCTTAACGTCAACCCAACCAGTATTCAGTACCTAGAGTAAAAACCCAACTTCTAGTTATAATATGCCTTTTTATAGACAATATTACTCTTTCTACCACATTGCATTGGAACATGTCATTGGAACATACCATTGCTCATACTCTCTGACCACTGTGTAGGATTCACAATGAGGAGGGAATAGAAGAAGAGCTTAATGATGAAGAAACACCAGAAATTATAGCTAATAATTTTTGCTCTGTCTTCAGAAAGAAACAAACAATATCAATCTTCCATTATTTTTCCCAGGAAGCATAACTGATGTATCAGCTTGTTTTTACCACTGTAATCCTGAACACAACAAAACATTAACAATCTTCCTGACTTTCGGATCTCTGCCAATATTCCAGTATATAAGCACATCCTATTTTGGGGGTCTTTTTGATGCTGAACAAAGACAAAAATACCACTGCTTTTGCATGTACCAAACAACAAATGTTTTTCCTCATCTCTGTCCAGTAACAGAGCTATGCCACAGTGCTGCTCTTCACAAAAAAAAAAAAAAAAAAAAAAAAAAAAAAAAAAAAAAAAAAAAAATTTTTTTTTTTTCTT
>VZRZ01003747.1:688486-746797 GCA_013398175.1 Climacteris rufus | reverse complement strand
AAAAAAAAAAATTAACTTTCTTATTGTTCTTTCACATGGCTTTATCCTGGATGCTTTACTGGCTGTTATCAACTTTCTACACTTCATAACTTCTGAACTTTATCAATTGTTGTTAGTGTCCCTTTTCCTATTCATTATAAATTGCTTTTTTATTTCTAATCTTTGCTTTCACTTCAACGCTGTGCCAGAAAAGGCTTTTAGGCTTTCTTCTTGGCTGTAGAGTCATGGATTTTTGGACTATCTAATGTACCTGTATTTTACAAGAACCTTCAATTTTCAGCCACACTTTTCATGCTCTTATGTCTTTGTGGAAATTATCACATTCTTCCCCTTTTTGCTGTATATAAAGTTTGCTACCGATTTTAGCAGTTTTCCTTGCAGGACCTTTTCTTATGGATAAATAACTTTATGCTTGGAGTGGTTGCTCTGCAGGTGTTATTTTTATGTTCTCAGAATAACCTGACTCGTACCCTAGTTCCTGTTACCCATCCCCAGTGCTAGCAGAGCCACCAGCTCCATGTCTCATCACCCTCTACCACCAGAACTGATTTACTGCCAAGCTGTCATAAAACCCTCCTGATTACCTAAGATCAGGCTAATATAGGACTGTCTGTAAGCACAGTTATATGTGGCAATATTCTGTCAATGTTCCACTTTTAAAATAAAAAAAAAGTCATATTATTAATGTAAAACTTCACTTGAATCACTGATGAAGAGCAGACTCTCTGCACCTTTAGTATTTAGGAGACACCACAGAATCATAGAATGGTCTGCTTTGGAAGAGGCATGGAATCACCATAGTGTCATAGTGTGGCTTAGGTGGGTAGAAACCTTAAGGATCATCTTGTTCCGATGCCACTGTCATGGGCAGGAAATATCCAGCACCATTATCTCGAAATTCAAGTTAGAGAAAAGTCAAAAGGAAAATTGTGTTCCCTGAAGCTCAGGATGGGTTGTTCCCAAACATCTCTTCTTGCTGCAAGAGGACGGATTCTGTTTTTGAACACATGTGAGCAGCAATGTTGATGGAGAGCTGTCTGAAATCTAGATCTGAATTTTGAATCCTGAGACCTTCAATTTGAAAGTCACTTAGAGGAAAATGGACAATTATTGATTTTATGAGTCCCTTGGGAAAAGTTCGTAAAGCATGAGGTTATATTTGAAAATTGTTTGCAAACAAAAAAAAAAGGTGCCTTAAATTGCCTCTTCAGTTCACAGAAATAACAGGCTTCAGCAGAGTTAAGATGCTAGGAGTTTTCAAAGTGTCACTGAAAAAAAATAATGGAAAATGCTCAAAATGTTGGTACATCCTTGTAGCTCAGAGTGTAGTATATGACTATTGTCACTTCTATGCACTAATTACAGAGAATGGAAAAGGGCAACAATAAATAAAAACGAGATGGGGAAATGTCATCCAGTTAATCCAACTCTGTATCCTTCTAATTCACAGGAAACATTTTATTTCTGGGTCACAATGGTTAGTGCTGCAGCAGATTTTATATGCTGGGAGTTTTTACAGCAGAGGGAGTTCTTACATTACATCTTTTCTTGACATTTTCTGACACAGATTTTCTTTCCCCTGTAGAAGAGGATGTGTAGCACACACACAGAGGCCTAGAAAAGCAGGATAACTTTACGGACTTTTCCACTTAGAAAGTGCCAGGTTTACAGGTGTGTGTTCATGACTCATGTTGCTCTTACTACATCCATCACAAGCACCCAATAAGGGAGAGAAGCAACACATTTAGTACAGTATCACACCACTAAGGTCTGCTTAAGATTCACACGGGGACCAATTGGAAAGTGCTCAGCAGCCAAGTATCCTGTAGCCCTCACCTTCTGACTGTTGGACTGAAGCTAAATAACTTTCATTATCTTGCATTGATGACATCAGCTCACAGCTTTGTAAATCAAAGACATGTAAAATTATCAAACATCCCATATTTGGTGTATAACATACCCAAATCTTTAATCATTGCTCAAGCTCCAAATCTCACAGCTGATGACCAGAACTAAAAGCTGTTGTGACACTGGGTGGGATGATCCATGCACAGCCATCCCTTCATCACATTAACACAGAGCATCAACTTCCACTGCTGCACCAGTAAATCTGCCTTGTGTTACTCCTGATTCACTAGACTATCTACCAAAATGGCACAGGAGAGATGAAGAGTCAAACCCACATTTCATCCCAGACAGCGCTCCTGTTGTTCTCTCTGATGGACAATGTGCCAAGGCTCAGATATGATGGGAAAGGTGAGTGAGAGACAGAAGAGGTAAATGGGGATTTTCAAAAGTCAGGAACTCAGCCTAAGTTGAACAGAATCTCACAGGTCAAGTAAAAGAATCTAGTTTAGCTTGGCAACTTTATCCCTGATGAATCAAAAAATATCTCCTGCAAAAAAAATGGACAGACTTAAGTTGAGGATTTCTCTTTTTTCCCCCAATGAAGTTGTCCATATCACACCTATATGTTTTAGCAGGGTAAAAGATGCGATGAAATGCAGACATTGAATTCCATTCAGTTCAGAAGATGCATCCAGTTGACTATAGATAATTAACACAATATTAGCCTTTTCAATTTAGCAAAAGTAACAGGAGAGAAAAATATCTTTTCAGTGTGAGAAACACAAGGAAAAGAGTACAAAAATTCAGCTAAAACAACATCATTATTATCATAAAAATATTTGACAATAGTCATTTTAGAACATAGTTCCAGAATCTGACTATTCACAAATCATTTATAATTATTAAGGAATGAAGGGTAATAACACATCTGCTGGAGTTAAGTATTGGGAAAGGATCTGAACCCGACCAGTACAGAGAACAGCTCTATGGAAGGAGCAAAAGCAGGTAACTTTTCAATCAAATTCTCATACTCTTAAATTATAACCAGCATGAACCACCTTCCTTTCAAAAATGTACTAATGGACTGTTCTGGAGAGAGAGAGAGCACATACTTTGCTAGACTGTATGCAGTGAATACTACATCTCCTCTAGAGAAATGTAAAACAAAATGTATTTGGAGAGTTGTGTAGGGTATTTTTAATTTCATATCCTACTTAGACAAAAAAATATATATATATATATGATAGGATTTGAGTAGCTGAATTTAAAATACTCCAGGCCAGAAGTCCTGTAAAGGAGAACTACCAACAAGAGAAACATATTTGAAACTATTTTGAGCACAGTAGCTTCCGTATTTTATTTCTCCAAAACATTTCATTTCTTCTGTCCTCAAGCCTTATAAATTCTGGCCTTGGATCAAGCACAGAAAAACTGCAGATCCACTAGCTTATGTTCCAATAAAAAATCAACCTTCAAGACCCCTCCAAAATGACTTGCTCACTCTCTAGATTCCCTTTTCGATGGCAAAAGTAGATTATATTTAGCCTAGGTTCCATTAAAAATTGCCTGTCTTTAAACAAGGTGCTGGTTTTTTATTCTTTCTGTCTTCAGTTATATAAGACTTCACTGCTGTCTTCACTATGATAACACTCCAACAGTCTAAAAAACACATTTCAGGTGTTCAACATGAAGGAGGTTGTGTGAGTTTAACCTTCCTTGGGATCCTTGTGAGCTTTTTGTATTTAATACTTGTTTTATCTGAAGCCTGTGGAGGTTCTAAAATATTAGAAGACACACTTTCTGAGAACTACCTTTCTAGTAGCCTGAAGATATAGCCTTGATGTTGGGCAACAAAGTTATTCTCTGTAATCCCCTTGATGTTGTAAATGAAAAAGAGGATGGAGCTAACATCATCTGAACTTTGGGCAAACCATTTGCTCAAAAGCACCATCAAAGAACCAAGCCCTGCCAAAAAGAGGAAAAAAAAAAAAACTTAAAAAAAATTCCCAAAGCATACACAAAATGAAATTGGTGCAAATTAACTTCATTGTATTTGGAGACCCATACAAAACAAAACCCACCGCAGTCTATAAAGGAAAGTCAGAGAAGACAAGGATTGAAGTTGTAGCTTCACAGTAGCTATCTTTTAACAGCTTTCCTTTTTCCAACACTTTAACCTAAAAAAAAAACTTCCCATTGTTATGCCCCTATTCAACCTCCATTCGAAGTCATTCACTATGCATTAATTACCACTTTCTTCAATGCACCGGGAAGCTCCCAAACATGCTCCTGTTTTCAAAGAGGCACACTTCCATGGCTCAGCTTTTTATATGCAGAGCCTGCTGAATTTTTTTCCTCTGCATACTTTGAGATTCCCCTAAATTTTGCATACTGTAACTGTTCAGAAAGGGAGGGGTGAAAAGACAAAAGGCAGATTTCATGCTTCCAGAACAGTTGTTTGCATCTCTTTCATTTTTCTTTCCAGCTGTGAGAGGCAGCAGAAGGTTCTTTAGCAGGTGTCCTGCCTGCCCTATGGTAATTTTTAACTTTCTTTTACTTTCTTTTATGTCTGTTGCATTTGTAGAGGTATTTTCTCTCCTCCTGCTTTATTGCTGTTTTTCCTTTCTTTTTTTTTTTTCCTTTAAAAAATATCTGAATTTCCCCTATTATGTCATTCTGTTCAGCTGTGAACTGAGATTATAAAAGTGAGCAAGGGATAAATGTTCAGAAGTCCCAATACATAAATTAAATCTCAGCTGTTTCCTATTCATTCCACAGACTTTCATCACTGCTAAACCATACGAGTGCCACACAGACACAACTGACAACATGACAGACAAAACCATCTCTGATATCAAACCCCAGCATCCATACCCTAATCTTAAATCATATAACCTGTCCCAGTCTCTGCATATCAGTACTTGTAAGGACTCCCATGGGCTGAATATGTGAGTGAAATTAAGCATTCACAAAAGTCTTTGCAAGGTTACACAAAAAGAAGCAGTTATTATTTAAATGATCAAAATTATATTTTTCCTTAAAGCAAAAGTAGTATTTTCCAGGGAAAAATTATTTTGATTCCCTATGCTGATTTTAGTTTTATTTGCAAAGCCTCTACCCTTCAGAAAACAAAGAAAACAGAAGTAAGATAAAGGAAATGGGAAACAATTGAGTGAATCACATAGAAATATGAACCTTTTGTAGAAATTTGAACCTCTCCATGAGAGGGAGTTGTTTTTAGATTTTAAAGAAGAAACTCACTGCAAAACACAGGCCTACACATTTCCCGTGCAATATCCTCCATTCTTAGTTTGCAAACATACAGCATTCATCAACTCTCAAAATGCAATTTGATAAAAACCCCACAGAATTTTTTGTCCACCAATTCTGCACATTTTATTCTATAAGCTAAACAACAACAGGTGATTTGAAGCTAAAAGAGAAGGCCATACTGATGTATCAAGGTTAAAAGGTCACTGTCATCTCCACAGCATTATGGTCATGGTAGTTTGAATAATCACAGCACAGTGCAATTGCTCCTGTCCTCATACTGTACAAAAGGCCTCATTCACTGAAAATCACACAGATGATTTTTAAATGATCATTTAAATTTAAATAATTTTCAGCATTGCTGCTAGTCAGTAAGTATTGTAAGAACAATATAACTTCTATGTACATGATTGCAAGGTAATACCAAGAATTACCTCATTTAACTATATTTTCTTTATTCATTATAAAAAAAGAAGTATCTAATGCATTATAGTGTCTTTGCAACAAAAATATTGTCTTTCAAAGGGTAAGACTCATGGTACCTTCCTGCCATTTAAAGAATAAAATTAATAAAAGAAAAAAATGGAGGAAGTAAAAAGGTCAACCTTTTTAACTGCATAGCTCTGAGATTATTAGTTTAAAATCACATCAAGTTTCCAGTTTATTTTTTTGACATTTTACAATGGCAACCTGCTGCTTAAAAAAATGTTTCCTACCTTTCTCCTGCAGTGAAAGTAGCATCCAAAAAAGAATAAATCAGGAAGCAAGTGGCAAGAGAGGTCTCATAAGGGAAAAGTTATCTTTCTGCTAAAGGGGTGGTAAAAAAAGAAAAAAAAAAATGAAAGAAAAAAGGAAAGCTCTAGTTCAATCAACACAGTTCAAGTGCAAAGAATCATACATATAATAAAACATTTCTTTAGAAATACTTACAACTATTTTTAATTACTTCTTTTTAATGGTATCCTGATAGGGGAAATTTTTAATTGTCTCACTGATTATTTTTTTAATAGTTGAATAGACAAATTTCTAAATTTTTTTCCATTTTTATAAATAATTTCATTGAATATTGAAATTTAAGCCCCAGTCCTCATACAGAAAAATACTGGGGAATGCCTTATCCTTAGCTGCCTTTTTAAGTATGCCCAAAAATTTACATGTTAATTTGCTTCCCCTGCTAAAAATGGGGGCTCACATCAAGAGTGGGGTATACATTTGGAATTAATAAAGCTGAGACAACACACTGCCAGTGGTCCTCATGCCCCTCCTGCAGGATCAGACCACTGGATGAACCCACATCCCTTCTGCACATGATTCCAGAGACATCCCTCTGACTGCAGCCACCTGCAAGCACCTGTGAAAGCTGCAGGGCTAATCCCTTAAAGACAGTTAAATGTACAGGTCATGGCTTGCAAAATCACAATCTAGCTCTGTATCTGCTTCTATCAGACTGTACAAATTATATTTTATGGTGAGCCCAAGAGACTTAAAATTGCAATAAGGACAGGCTCTTTGTTTCACAATTACACAGTACTGAACACAATAGCTTTCTGATTCACAACTAGGATTTCTGGGTGCTACAGAAACATAATTTGTATTTCATAATTCTAGTATGTCTTCCATGTCTGAGGAAATCCTTCAATTGCTGATTGACACACAGTGAGACACTGTACCAGGACAGGATCCACTATATGATCTGACTTCTCATTTCTGGTCTCTTAGCATTCTGAATTGACAGATGAGATGTAGTGACTTTCATGGAGCTTTGGTTTGACACAGTGTGGCTGTTCTGACACACCCATAACCTGACTTTTCAGTTCACTGAATTTATCTTACAATATTTAATAGCCTGAAGAACACCACTGCTTTTGGGTGAACAAGAACTACTAAGCATGAAAGAAAAGAAACCTATGCAGTTACATCATGGGAATTTTTATCTCGTTTATCGTTACATTTTCCCATAGGATCTCAACCCCAGATAAAAATTAGTTTCCGAGAAACCCTGTCTGAGCTTCTGAGTGTCAGTAAGCCATTCAATTTTACCACAGTTTCTGAATGGTGGACATTCTTCTACAGCCACTAGGAAAAACAATTAGGGACTAGGGAAAACAATTTCAACCTTCCAGTGTTCCTTGAAAAGCTTGAAAACCCTGACGATCCCACAGACTATAATCAGAGTAGAGAGAAAAGGGCCATAAACTAAAAGTACATACTATTTTAAGTCACCACAGAGATACAGAATCCTACTGAAGGATATTTTAGCACTTGGACTTGGCAGTCCTGTAGGCAGATATTACATCTAGCCAGGAGGTGAATCTGAGGTGATTTCTGGTTGTGGAGTAGACACACACAGCAGACAAGAACTGTCCCTAAGCCATGTGCTGAAATAAATCTGATTTCCTACAGTCCCAGAGCTCCTGCACAAGGCCAGGAGTTGGACTCAGTGATCCTGATGGGTCCCTTCCAACTCAGCATTGTTCTGTAATTCCAAGGGCAAAGCTGGATTCACATATTGAAAGGATCAGGACTGACTTTTTAAAGGGATAACAAAGAACACGCAAATTCAAAAAGTCAAACATGCAAGTTATGTGAAACCCAAACTCCCTTTTTTCCACCATCATTTTAACTGCAGTGTTTTTCTGACAGTTTGTAGTAGGTCCTCAAGCGTTTTTAAGTCAAGAAAACATGTAAGCAGAAACAATTTCTACTATTTAATTTTTTAAACCAAACAAACCAAGAATGCATTCCCATTATAAAGACAAAGTGTGCAATCAAAAAATAGGTGTGGGGGGAAGCCTTCTTGTGAGAAACAAGACAATACATACAGACAAAAGGTCTTCTGGCTGCCTTTGGCTGTTATTTTCCACTAATGTACATTTTCACAAATTATAGAGGGGCACAGAATACACTCCAGGCTGCATGGAGCAAACACCTTTCATGAAGAAGTATCAAAGGGCCTATTAAAACTGAACATTTATCTAATTGGAAAAATAGATCTATATTTGGTTTGTGTTTTGGTACAGAAAGTAAAACAGCTTCTGCTGTTTTCATTACACTGTTGAATTTAAACAGAGCAGCAATCAGGGAATGTCATGAATCTGCTTGTGCATTTGGTTACAAATAAATTTAAAATAATAAAACAAGTAAATGGGAAAATCTGCTACCTTATGCAGGGCCAGAACCACAGCCCTGTACTACAGCTGTTCTTGAGGACTGTGCCTATCAATCTCTACCCAAAAGCAATGCTAAATATTTTGGCTATTTGCTACCATCCAACAAGAAATGTTGCTAGGCAGTAGTGAGAAGCCAAAATATCCAATAACCCAACTAGGACAGAGGCAGTTTCTGCATGATGAAACCTGGATTTTTTTGGGTTAGAATTCTTTGGTGTGCACAGAGAAGAAAAATGGATATAAAAAACCACCATCTAATCATCACCATTTAAAGAGACCCTTTCCCCCTCCATCTACACTCTGACCATTCCCTTTCTCTGCACAGATACTCCAATCCTTTTAAACCAGCTGTTTCTGGAGGACACAAGGTCTGATTTTCTGCTGACATGAAATTTCAGGCTTTTTGCTTGTGTTTTACGGACACAGACCATCCTTGCATAACCAAGAAAAGATTTCTTTATAAATTATCAAGCAGAATTTTTGCACTGAAAGATCAAGAAAAGCTTGAAGCTTCCTCTTTAGATGAAGACATTTGCAATTTCCACCTGAACAGTGGCAGCTGCTGATCACCTCTGTGAGCACCATGCACAAAAAGGAGTTGGCTTCTGACCCCTGGGCCTCCCATGCAGCACTTAAACTAATAGCATTATGCTTGGCAATTCTTAGGGGTAGTGTTTGTTTGCTACTTCCCCTCTGAATTGATGCTGTTTGCTTTGCTGAAACCTTTATTTTTAATGCTGTTGTAATGCATACAGATGGTGATGTAGGCATTTACACACAGTAACAAGATTCAGAATATATCCATTACTTGCTAATGATCACAGCAAATATTTAAAGCAATGTACACACCATTTTTACACATATGTTTACAGGTATAAAATAAAAAGCCAAGGACTAAAAAAAATAAGTATAGATCATAAAGAGAGAAACACAAATTTGTTCACTAGTGTTTTAGCTAGTTCACAAGACTAGAAGCTAAGAGACTTGAGGGTAGAGCTCTGCTGCTGAATTTTTCTTCATATTTCATTTAAATCCACCAGCACTGACCTGAACTAAAAGTACCAAAGCTGCAGAGAAGGTAATTTTCAAGGCTAGGAATTGTAATTCCTTACATCATTCCACTAAATCAGCCCTTCAGCCTCTCAACCTGGAAAGCCTTCAGGGCAGGCACTCTCAAACTACCATTTTAGTGTCCAGCACAAAGTGGTCTGATATTTCTTTGTCACTTCTTGGTGCTATTGTAACATAAACATGCTGTTCTCAGTGTTTATATTAAAAAAGAAACAATCTTGAGAGGAGTACCTTAACTGTGAGCATGCTATCACTTCTTTCCAGCTTAAATACTTCTGTGGCAGTATCTACATTAGCATTTAAGGTCAAGAGTGTGTTTTTCAAGCAAAAATCCTGATGTCTTCATTTGTTGTACTTTAGTTCCCAACACATCGAGCTTAGTGCCCGCAAACTTTCTTTCACGTGAGACTCAACTGGCAGAGATGGTCCATAATTGCACCTAAATCCATTTTTAAGTCCTTATGCTAATTTACCAAACTGTTCATGGATATTTAGATAAATATGGCCAATCTAGAGGGAGTTTTGAATGAAGTCTACCCCAAAACACACAGTGTGGATGTCAGGTCCCCAGCACCAACCACCCTCATACAGATATAAACTGCAGCACCTGGATTTCACAGTCCCCAAAGTGCCTCCCAGTCAGTAGTGAGTCCTCTCAGAACGAGTGAGCTACAATTGCCCCTCAACAGAGAGACAGGAAAGAAGGCAAAAGTGCTGAAGGCTTGCTCACTTATGAAAGAAACCATGAACTTTTACCTTCTTTTTAATCTTCTTCACAAATTTTCACATTACAATCATACCTACAAGCTTTTTTAAGCACTTAGCTCGAATAAGAACATTGCAAGTAAACCACTACATTTAAACTGGGGCAGAGGGAAGTTTGAATGCCATGTCTGTATCTTTAATCCATCTTTTCATCTTGTACTACCCACCTTCAGCACTACTGTGTCCCCATCACCACAGGGTCTCAACTTTCTTCTGTATTTAGCATACATCCCTTTTCATATGAAACAGGATAGTGCACTATTCCCCCCACTTTTTTTTTTTAACAGAAAAGAAACAGACACAAAGACAAATTTACACGACCCAAGTTCGTATGACATTTGGTGACAAAGCAGGAATTCAGCCCAAATATCTGCAATTAACAACCATTCTATTCTATGTAATTTGTAGTTTCCAGGCTTAATTTCTGCCACAGCCCTCAGGTATTTAACTGTCAAGCTGTTTACACACCAAATGCATTGATTTTTAAATACGTGCTTTCTTTCTGTGCTAAAGGTATTGCATTTTATTTCATGCGTTATTATTTGAAATATTTGCACAACACACAAAATGTTCTATAAATTTCCGTGCACTTTTGGATAGTGAAAAAAACCCCAGCACATACATAGATGTAAATTGGTTATTGTGGTCAATTACACGAGTATTAAGAAAATTGAGAGTAAACACTCATCTAGTGTTGATTACAACTGATTAAGGAGTAGTAAGCACCAACAAACCCTGAGTCTGACTGTGTTAATTGTGTGCTTATTTTCACCTGTAACCCATTACTACTCTTTGCATCATCAAAGAGGAAAACTCTCTGAATAAATGAGAACAATTTCCATGCCCTGAGTTAGAAGAGACAATAAGGTGAACACTATATGCCACAAGCATAGCCAAATACTAAAAAGGCTTTTAAAGAGTGTTATGGGGAAAATGCACCATGAAGTATTGATCACAGGGGATGGCCATACAGATTGATCGATATGTTGTGTAGCCACTGTCTTCTGTCAAAAATCAGGACCACTTAATTCAGGGCTATTAGTAGTGTTTCTGTTCTAGCTCAAAAAGGCAAATGGAACCTCTTGATTTAGGAGCAAAAAAATTTTAAAACTGATCTAAAAAACCCACATCAAAAATAGACAAAAAGTGAAAACATATGTCCTATATGACTGGTTATACTACATTAGAGTTGAAACTATCGCTTCCAATTATTTATGAGATCTGAAAGACAAAATGCTACCTAAACCATCAGTAAAACTAACCTGTTGAGAGAAGGGTCAGACAGACCAGTTCTTCCTACAGCTGGTTTAATAAGCAAATTTTATTGTTACAGCTGGGATAATCAATAGAAATATACAGTGCTACCTGAGTTTTTAAGTCCAGTTTTAAGAAGAATCAAACCTCTTGAAGGCCAAAAGAGATCACGTTGTGGGATAAAGTCTGTACAGAACAGAATATAGAATTGCATCCTGTTAATCCTGTACTAAGGTCAATAAATATCTGGATTGTGCCTTTTCCCCAGATGGAAAATTCAGGCTTTCTCTTGGGAGCTTATGACAATGGTTAGCTGTCCATGCTACTGAAAACCACAAATCTTGTTCTTGACATATGCATTTGTTCCACTACCACTTTCCTCTGTTGACTCTTGTAACAATGTTCCTTCCCAAATAATCCAAATCTGAAACACTCCCAGAACATCAACCATTATCTGGATTTAAAAAAGGGTCTGCTGCTTCTACGTGTTTAATGTAGTTTTTGTATGATCTGTACATTATAAAGTCTCATTAATTGTTGCACTTCAACCAGAGTTTAGCAGAGAAAGTCCTTCAGCCAAGCTGTGATATGCAGTTCTCCCTTCAGAAAGGTGAGTACACATCCAATTGCTGCTTAATCTTCTTCCTAATAAACTAAATACATGGTATCCTGAGGCCACGGAATTTTTGGTAGTGTTTGTTTCCTGAATTCTTCTCAATTTTAAAGAACCCAGACACTAAAACCAGTAGTCATACTACACTATCTCCCCAACACCACATATTGTAACATATTTCTCCCAGAGGGTTTGGTAATTAGTCTCCAATATTGCGGTTTCACATATTGTTTCCTGAGCCTGTCTCTGTAAAACAGTTTCACCACTTAATTCATAGATCATTGGTTAAAGGCAAACTGCAGTTTTAGTTCCATTTTCTTTTTTTTGTTTTGAGTTTTCTATCTATTCTGTTTATATCTATTTGTTGAAACCTCTATATTGAAAATACTTACTCAGCATTCCAGCATCAGCAAAAGTTCTTTTCTTTGTGAATAAAGAGACACTTTCTATATCCCCTGCCATCAACCTCAGCTTCTTAGAAGATTTTTTGTCCAAATATGACTGAATTCCATTAATATGAATTCAAATAAAACATGTTTAAATATTTTTTTCTTCACACATTTTTGTTGACTCTCATTTAAAGTAAAAAAACCTCTTGAATATTTTCTAGTTGCCCTTGCAAGATTTTTTTCTTTGCAGGTTATTTGACATGAAGGTTTCTTCACAATCTAATCTGCTTTGTATTGCTTTCAAGACTTGATGTCTGGGATTGTCTGTTCAGAAAACCAATTGGTTTACTGAAACAAAAGACTGTAATTTCCACATTTTCCAGTACGGCAGTTTAACTCCCCCTTTGTCTGTTAAACTATGTGAGTCCAATCAAATTAAATGAAACAACTAATCAGACCTGCAGCGACATAAAATACAGAACGAGTCATTTATGTCACCAGTGCTTAACTCCAGAGAAAATTTACAGAAAATATACCATGCTGACCAGTACTTAAACCATAAAATCCTTTTCGTTAAGTCTTTGACTCAAAATTAGGTCATCACCCATCAGTGCGACCCTTCCCCAGAATTTAAGGTTCTGAGGATAACACCATGCTGTTTTCCTGTTTGTACCTCAGTATCACAATTATTTACCTGCTGTTTCCAGTTTCCAGTTGAGAACTGAGGGTGTGCCAGTTTTGGGATAGTTATTTGTACAAAACTTGATTAGTTTAGTAGAACTTAAGGGCTGTGTCTGAAAACCACCACCACAATAACAAAATTCTGTCATTGGAGACCCAAAGACTCTCTCACTGATGTCTCAACAATTCTCCAAGGACTCAGACCTGTGTCTTGGTATTTGTCTTGGAGAGCTATATTTTAATTAATGACAAAAACCAACAACTGCAAAAACCTCATCAAATAGACAGGATGAACAAATGCTGATATCATCAGGTCTAACAAGCATGGAATGCTGTTCATACCATTGCTGGCCAAGGCCATGCCCTCTTTGCAACAGTCCACATAAAGCCATTGAAGTACGCGCCAGGTACTTTTTGTTCATTTTAGAGTTAGATGTAAAGGTCAGGTTTGAAAAAAAATTCCAACTTAACAAAAAAAGACTCTCGTTAAAATTGTTTCTGTTTTTTTTTTTACCCACTCAGGTCTCCAGCTCTCCCACAAACAGCACTTTTCAGCCAAGGCAATCACTTTATCAGGTCTGTAATGTAACCCACCAGCACCACTTCTTGCATCCTTGAAGTAGCCAACACAGAGCTTGAGAATCACCAGGAACTACCTGGTGACCTAAAATCCCTTCATCTTTGCTGTCTCAGGGTACCCACTCCCAGGTTAGCTGAGCACAGCCCTGCTGCCTGTTTTAGGTTGAGGAAGAAGTTTGGTAAAGCTGTCCCTTTTCCTTCATAAACTAAACTTTGACATAGAATGGAGTATTTCACACACACTGTTTCTAAATATGCAAACCAGCTCATTATGTGAATTTTAGAAAAGCCTAATACATAAATTTCCTGACTGCTTGTGAGATACCATGTCTCTCAAATTCTAGTTCTGCAAGGAACAAGAGAAAGGAGTAGGAATGTACAGGTCCAGAAGTGTTTGTCCTCATGCTGACCCTTGCTTCCCCACCTCAGTCTTCTTCCAAGCCAACTTCCAGGGGAACTCTGTAAGAGCCAGTTAGGTAAAGACCATCCAAGGGGTGTGGGGCCAAGGATGCCAGGCACAGAGGGTTGTTCTCTTTGCTACTGCTTATTCCCTATCCAGGAGTTAGTGAGGCTTTAACAAAAAAGTCATCCCTCTTGGGAAATACCATTAACAACTTATACCTACAAAAGGCTGGTGTAGATCTATGTTGCAATGGGGTGAGAAGTACTCAAAATATGAACTGGATTCAGAGACTTAAGGGCTATTTCGCTATGGCAATGGAAATGTTTATTTAAATCTCCTTCGAGCAGGAGGCTGAAAGTCACTGCATACAAGCAAATACAAGTCATTGCATACAAGCAAATATGCCTAAGTCACATACATACACACACATTTATTTTCACATGGGCCACAAGTATGAAAGAAATACTTTCATTTTTGCATAACTCCATCTGCTGAGAAACTGTAGTAAATCCATTTTATCACAGGTCTTTTATGCAATATGACAATAAATATTCCCCCATATGAGGGTGTATTGTTTTTCACCGATTTAGTTGTTCTGGGAGGATATTGTATATATACACAGATCTAAAAGATTGTAAATGGACTTAAAACTCTAAATGCATGCAAGACTGAAGTGTTTTCATAAAAGGGGCCAAACTTTCAAATTCATTGCTTGCAAATGGGCTGGGATTTGTTAAGACAAAGGCAGTTGTGTTTTCTAGTGAATTCTGGGTGGGTTGGTTCCCTGCCAGGGATGCTACACTGAATTCCTCTTGACACAACCTTCAGATTCTCGAGCTCTTCTCTTGCCACCTGGGGTGACCCTGGACTGCAAGAAAAGGATGCTGAACTGGGCTGGCAACAGCAGGGTTCTGTGGCCAAAGAAAACTGTGACTCAGTCCTCTCCTGGTAGGGATCTCTGTACCTATCATTTCAGTCACTTAACTCTTCTAGATCTGAGGCTCTGCTGTGAACAATAATACCTACTTAAGTTGATTTGTTCATTAGTGTTTCACATTTTTATTTAGCCAAGAGGAAAAGAGGAGGGACAAGTGGGTGGAAAAGAGTAAAATTAACTCTTCCCCCTCCCCCAACCCTACTACTCATCTCCACCCGAGCAATGCCTGAGAGAGGCACAAATATACCACACAGATATACACAATGCCTGGGAACCTTGAACAATGTCCCTTTCTGAACAGTGACATCTCTGCACAAGCAGTCAAGCTCCACTTCTCCTGTCAGAAAAAGCTGATATTCCCCTCACTCAGTACTCAAATGAAACAAGTCAATTATTTGTGTGAGTCCCACAGAATCATCTCCATAACCCTCTCCAGGACCCTCAGGCCAACCCTTGACACAGGAGTGTAATCGTACAGCACCGGAATCAATTACACTTTTGGAGAGAGGGCTGGAAAAAACGACTTTGCAGGCCCACCGCAAATTGCTAAGGCTGTCCTCTGGCTCTCGCACGGCTCGAATCCAGGAAGTGCCTCTCAGCTCAATTTTCAATTATGTTCTCATCACAATTTACAACAGACAGTGTGTAATTTATGGCAATTACCTCTTCTGACATCCCCCTTTAAAAATTTCAGATAAAGAGACAGACAAAACCTGAAAGTGAGCCAAGCTCACCTGGCCTGCCTGCTGTACTAAGTTGACATTATGAGGAGAAAAAGGTATGTCTGACAAGGCTGTGAAGGAGATACTTTACAGAGTCGTGAATGCATGCTGACAACTAAATCAAGCAGAAGAGGAACATAATTGTTGTGGATGCATTCCTTTATTTGTTAATGCATATATACAATATCATAACAACTGAATATTGTGTAAAGGGGTAATAGGGAATGCAGTCTGTCATTCTGGGTAAAAGACCTGTGAAAAAATTTCTTTATAGTAAAGTCATCCAAGCTCATTTGTTTTATATTTCCTCCCCCAGCAAGAGAAGCAAGCCATAATAGAAAAAGCAAAAGCCCTAAAATAGTGAAGGAATTTTTGGAAGGAAACCTAAGTATTTTAAAGAACAACAAGCAATCATTTTGCTTTTTGTGACCTAAAATATTTGAATATTTTTTAGGCATTATGCAGGTATCTTTGCATTAACAAAGACTTATTGTGGCATTTTTCATTTTCCAAGATCTGAAAGTAAAACTGAAAAACCCTGTGAAGCAAAAGTAATGTAATTTCTGGAATGAAATCTAGAACTGGTAACAAATATTTTGACAGTCCTACATCTTCATTCTATGAGAATACCTAAAAAAATTGAATCAATTTCACAGCAATTTCATTATTGTTACAGATTTTTCCTTTTTTTGACAGCATGAAAACTTTCTATATTTGTATTTTCAAAAGAAAGTATTTTTTATCTGTTTTGTTTGCTTTAAAACATTAAAGAAAAAAGTTTTAATTGAAAAATGTTTTTCCTACAATGTTTTTTCTTCCTTCGTCAGGAGTTTTAAACCGGGCTGTTTACCCTCAGAAGTCAAACTGAAATTTTAAAATCCCCTGGAGAAGAGGAAGACCAAGAAAGACTCTGACCCACTGAGACCCCTGCGATTTTTGCCACCACCTTCAGCTGAGCAAAGTATTTACATATACTTATGACAGAAACATGGAATATGCCAGGCTGGAAGGGACCTGCTGTGATCATCGAGTCTGAGTCCTGGCACTGCACAGGACACCCCAAGAGTCATCCCACGTGCCTGAGAGTGTTGTTCAAATGCTTCTTGAACTATATACTTACATGTATATAAAGAGCAAAGATAATTTGAAGTGTTCAGATTTACATCTATTTAAAAATAGATTTTTAAAATTTTCAAATAAATTTGAAAATTGCTTTACACTGTAATACACATCTGAATTTGCAAGCAAAACCCTGAGCTACAGATGGTGCTGCAGAATTTCTCCTCAATTCCCTGGTAGAAAAAAAAAAATGCTTCTCAGATATTCATCAACAACCACAAGAACAACCAATAAGACTATCTTTCTTAGTAAAAGCTATCTCATAGTTTTTTCAGAGCCCATACTACTGTGTAAACATCATTAAAGCATCTTCAGAAATCTACTGCTTAATTTTAACCACTACTTATGTTAGAAGACAATGTTTAATAAATGAGAAAGCCTGAATCACATATCTAAAGTAAACTATGTAAGGAAGCAAGTGAGCAAGCACTTAGAGAAAATGCATATTTTACTGGAAAGCTGATATTTCATATGAGACAGTTCCCCATGTACATAAGTACAGGTCACAGAAGACATGGGGGAAAATAAACCAATCATGCAAAAAGTTGTAGACATTTGTTTAGCATTCAACATCAGGTCAGCAGCCCAGCTGAGAACAACATCTGGATCTCCTAGCTGAGTACCTCTTTTATTGGTGGAGAGTATGGTGAAATAGTTACAGAATATGTCACGTTAATTATGACAATGCAGGTAGTTACTAGCAGAAAAGAAGGAAACTGATGGGGTTTTCCCAACTGGGGAAACTCCAGAAAACAAATCATAACTGGAACAAAACAGCTTTAGCTCCAAGGTAACACATTCCTAATGGTATCACTTGAAAAGCATAATAAGGGCCTTGCATGTTCCCTTCTCTTTGTGGGCTCAGGAGAAAGTCTATGGTGTACATAAAATACATAATATCCAGCACTCTTTTACAAAAGACACTGTGAGGCCTTTGAGGGAGGTGAGGTTAAACACTGACTGATGGGATAATGGATATTTTCTGAAGTTCTGCTGAAACCCCACAACCACTGTCTCCCTCGTAAGTCAACACTGAAGAAAACCATCCACTTAATTCTTTCCATTAGGCTTCAATATCAGCAAAGAATGTCATGAGATGTTGTGGATAAAAAAGTGAATTTGGCAACAATGAACAAGAGGCATGGGTCAGGCTGCAAATAGGTGAACTTCATCACTTCTGAGTAGCAACATATCTTCACAGCTCCTGCCCTCCAAACAATACCATCACAGAGTTACTTAGCCTTTTTCCTCATGTAGTGGAGACCTATTCCTGTTTTATGTCTCCTGGTAGCCAGATGTGCGGCTGTGCCAGACCCCATGTTCAGGAAACACCACAAAGAGAGCAAAGGTGAGGAACACTGGACATATAAAAGTTCAGTAGTTTTCCTCCTACCTAAGGACATTGCATCAGTTCACAGTGAGTGATGGGTGCATTCCCTTCATTCAAGATCTTGCAACTGAGCTTCTTGCTCTGCCCAAGGTAGTGTAAGCTCTGAGTTCTGGATGTCCAAATGTGACTAAAGTCATGATCCTCAGTCTGTTGCCCATTTTTCATTTTTTTTCTTTTTTTTTAAATGAAAAATGGGCAACACTCAGTCCATATTCAAACCAAACATTTAGAATCTCTTCTCTCCTTCTATTTACAAGGTTAGCAGTGAAAATGTAAATGAATCTTAAAAGCTCATGATTCTGAGTTATCAATCAGTATCTGAAGAAATAAGCCCACATCTGCTAAAAGATAGAAGAAAGAGAACAGACCACAGGTACATTTGAATACTCCTCCTTGGATAATGGTTAAGGAAAAATATTTTGTGAAAACCTCATGGATCAGGGCAAACACAACTGCAATCTCACATGAACAGTGTTCCCTTTGGAAAAGCAAGGATAACCTGACTCAGCTACAACAGAAACATGCCTGTAAACATAAAGTACTTCCTTAAGCTTAGGAAAGGAAAAAACCCAACTGTATCTAGTTTTGGCTTGCTAACAGCAGCAGGGATTGTAACACAGAATCGGGGTAGCCAAAAACGCAGGCAGGCCACTCTCATGTGTCATCATGTGAATCAAATTACTCTTTCTAGAAAAGGACTGTTCCATGAAACAGCTATTCTGTTTTAGGTTGAAAGAGCTCTAAGAGCAGCATTAGCTCTGTGCTCCAATAATGATCCAGCACAACAGAATCCAGAGATCTGAACTGGAGCCCTGGGGCATGATGACATAATATACAATATTATAAATAATCACATAAATAACCAAAGACAACACATTTTGGATATAGACACGTGGGACCCCAACCACAGCTCACCAAACTCAACAGAAAGATCCCCATTGTCTTAGGCAATTTATGGGAACCAGAGATAAGTAACAGCCCTTGTTTGAGCTCTACCTCACCACTTGTTATTTACTACACAACACATTTTCCATGTCTTCTCACCATAAAATATTAAGAGTGTATATTCCAGTATACTTTGTGCACCACAAGCTGCCAAAATCAGCAACTACAAGATTTTTGTTTCCTTTTAAGAATAGCAATAAAGATAATAAGCAATAAAAATATTGTTTTAGTACTACAATAAAACTATAGTACACATATACAACAAAAGGTGTAAATTTAAATTAATACTAAACAGAAGTCTCTTTTCCAAGATGGCCAGCACGAGCTTTCTAATGACTGATGGATGGGACTGGGGCAATGAAATATAAGGCACACTCCAATACATTGAAGCATCAACAGCTCCCCAGAAAAATCATACCTTGAAGTGACGTCATCAAACCAACAGAAATCCCTTATTAATAATATGATTTGGGTTTGTATTTCTAGTTTGCAGTAAATTATCAGCCTCCAAGTGGGATGAAAATTAAAAAACATTTAGCAATTGCTGATGTAGATATATTTTAACCTAATACACCATCAGGTATAGGAGATTTCAGATTAATAGAAATAAATATTCTTCACTGAGATAATTTAATCTAGATTCCCCAGCTCTGGTTCTGTTGCATGTAGGTTAAATTCTGATGTCAACAGGGAAAAGCATGACAAAGCCAGGACACAGTACAGCAAATCACAGTCTTCGGGTTTGAGATTCCAGCTGCATTAAAGCCTAGCTTAGATCTGGAACAAGGTTTTATTGTTCCTTACATCTTTTTGTTATTGACTAGTTTGCATTTCACTTAAAACAGGAAAGGAAAGCAGAAGCAAAATGAGAACGTTGAACCCTGTCACTCCACAAAGTCATTGGAAATTTGGTAAATATTTGTGATCCAATTAAGAAGAAGGAGGCGGAAAGAAATTGCAATTCAAAATTTTAATTGTCCTGAGTGGGGGTGAAGAAAAAGAAAAAACAAAGTCACCAGGCCTTTACCTCAGAAGGCTGCAGACCTTCCTGCAGCCTAACTCAATAATTACATTGTACTGCCAGCAACAATTCAATTTTTTTTTTCTCGCCTGAGGGTTCCAACACATTTGCACCATAGGGAAGCCTTTTCTCTTTACATCTCAAAACTCTACCACAAACTCTTCCTTTATTCATAACAGCCAGATCCCCAGCTGAGATAGGCACTTTCGTATTGCTCTAGATGACAGTTTTCTGTGTTCTTTCCAAGCTCAGGGGGTTTAATAAACATATCTGGCAATCTTTCGATAGCTGGAGGGCCTGGGATGACACTGTGTGCAAACAATATGCTCTCACTGCTAGGGAAACAAGTTTATTCAATTCAATTAATAGATTACAGTCAAGATACTTGTTATCCTGCAATGAAAAATAAGAAAAAACTATGAGAATTAAGGTAGGTCACAGGATTAGCACCTGGCAACACAGCAAGCCGAGAAAAATAAGACAAAAAAACTACTTGTACATTCCTGGGTTTTTGAGGTTTTGGGGGATTTTTGGCACATAAACAGTGGCACAGGCTGCTGGTCTCACGACAGAACTGACTTTTAACTCACTTTAAAATGAGCTTGGCCCTCTAAACATGCAGAGTCTTGGGTGCAGCACTGTAAAAAACATATATCTCTTTCCTCCTACAAAATTAGGATATTCCTTTTCATTTACGTAACTACAAGGGGTGTTTTCCATTAGACATGAGCAATAATTCTTCCTTGATGAAACTCCACTGTTTACAAGTCAATTACTGCAGCCAGGATTTGGTTCCACATTTGAAAGAAATTGAAGTAAAATTCTATTTTGAATTTAAACCCAATACAAATGAAAGCATTTTCTTAACATAAGCAGCAGTTTGTGGAATATAGAATTTGCTTTTATAAGAAATATTTCCACTGCAATGACACTGGTCTAAATTAAAAAAAAAAAAACAAACAAACAAAACACTCCTGCTTTCTTGAAGTAAAACACTCCAGGAGCTGGTGGTCCTGTGTATCCCCTACTACAAGTGTGGCTCTGCAACAACTTGTCCGTTCTGAAATCTTCTCAGAACAAGTTTAAACTTGCAAAAGTTACCACAGGAGAAAACCTAATTTAACTACCAAAGTGACAGGTAAGTTTGCCTGAAGGGTAATTTGTGGTTAAGACACATACAGGAATACAAGAGGTAGGAACTTATTTCATACCATAGACTTGAATAAGTAACCCAATATGCAAGTGCCTGAATTCTTATATGTAAAAAAGGGTTAAACCCCATTCTTCTGTCTGGTTTGCCTATTCTCTCTGGCAGCAGGGGCTGTATCTGATTGTATGTCTTCCCTGTGCAATGGCTGCCCAAGTGCTAATGGGGTCTTCAGCTACCAGTCAAACCCCAGCTCAGTTCAAGGGCATAAATAATCATCACTTCTTAAGTAATACTGTTGCTATTTCAGTAGACAACACTTGTTCTTCAGAGTCTAACATGGTATTATTTTTTTTAAATGTTAAAATAATATATTGAAACAAGCACAAAATTAGCATTAGTGCTGGCATTCCAACAATCTGCATATTATGGCATGAGGGAAAATAAGAGAGATAAATTATGAGAAGAGAAGCTGTGTTTGGAGACATGACAAACATCCCAGAATACTGACAAGCTCTCCTAGAGGTGTTCCTGTGAATGTGATACTTGAGAGAAAGTCACCTTTGGTAGCTGGGTGAGGTCATCTATGAACCTCTCCAGCATCTGAATCCCAGATGGGGCTCACTCTATGTCAGATGTGCCTTATTGCTGCTATGCAAGGCAGGGAAGGAGGAAAGAGCTTGCAGGTCCTGGCAGTAGTAAAGAATTTTCCCATTATATCACTTCTGCTCTGCAGCAGCTCCCAGTGTCCATGAAGTCACAGAGTCACAGGATACACACTTCGTGCTACCCCAGCCCTTCCAGCTCCAAGTAGTTCTGTACTTATGGCCTTGAAACAGAAAGGTCAGCAACTCAAGAAGTCAGTCAACAGGTTGTTTCTCTCACTCTAACCCATGTGTTTTCTGTGATCTAAATATTAAGCTTTCATTTGAATAAATGCCTGAAAACCATGAAGTATTTCACTGGTATCCCTGACTGTTTAAGAACTGGGTCACAGTAATTAGTACAGTTGAGCGAAGAATCAAAAATTAATTACTTATTTACCTAACATAGCTGGCTCCTTTGTTCTTAGATTAGCCAGGAGCTCATGATGAGTCTCCTTGGACTTCAAGCAGTTCAGCAAATGTCTCAATATGTTTATTCTGTGGCCTGCTCAGGAATTTTCAAAATTTCAGCTATGTTTCAGTGTGCAGCATAATCTCGTGGTGTCATTTCTCACCTACAACCGAAAAATACTACAGTGCCACAAGAGTTCATGTAAATTTTAAATTCAATTACTAAGATTCCAAACCAAAGGTATTTTACCCCATACAGTCCAATTGCTTGAGTATCTGCAAAAACCAAAACCACACACCTTTGAAACATTTCTAGATTCTGAATAAAATACACTATTCTTACATTTTTGATTTACCTGTAATAATTATTGCATGGAACACACTGGGAACTGGCCTGTACCCAGAGCAGTAACATTCCTTCACAGTTTTAGGTTCTTTTTACTAATGGAGAAAATGCCTGTGAAATTAATAAGGATGTGAAATGAGTCAGAATGGAACTTTTATGTTTTCCTTCAAACTCCAGCAGAGATTACTCCGAAGATCTACAGAATCTAACAGGCACTTTCATGCTTCCAGCTAAATTTTACTCATTGGGTTACTATTTCTACAAAGAATACAGAGCAGCAGGAGAAGGAAAAAAAAAAAAAAAAAAGGAGGTGGGGAATAATCAAAACCACCTTGACCATCACTGTTTTTTTTCCAATTGTCTTAGTAGGAATCTGATCCTGAAGTAAAACACATAATTAAAAATGCTTCAAACCAGTTTTCTTCTCTTATTCTTTAAGCACACGCTTACATTTTATACACTAAATCCTGCTGACTTTGCAGGGAAAGTTTGAATAGTTTTCCAAGATTATAATTCATTTCTTACCAGTGTAAGGAAATAGCATTTATTCTTTTGCTATATGAAATACAGCAAATAAGTGAATCTATATTCTTTAATTCCTGTATAAAACTTAAATCCTGCTTCCACTTCAGTCAGTAATAAACAGTAATTAACTTTTAGCAGTCAGGATCAGCACTGAAATTTTAAAGCATATGTTACAATACAGGAAAGCTGAAAAATATTATACACCATAGAGAAGGAAAACTAGGCAGAGAAATACATGCACAAATACAATTCATATTCTGATTTCCCCTTCACTTTCAAGTGCATATTTGTCTGCTTTATGAGAATTTGCTAGCTGCAAAAAAAGTTCTATTGAAAATCTTGATGTTCTGATGTGCTAAGGAAAAGAAAGCCTGGTTTATTTAAAGACAAAAATCTGTGTATAGCAATTAATCTTAACATTCTTAAGAAAACAAATGCCATACTTAAATTTTAGGTCTTTTAAGGAATACTAAACAGTATGTTGCTTGAATGAATGAGTCTAATCTATACTACTTACCTACTCCGGGTGGGTGCCTGTTCTCAGAACAAACACTCCCTGAACTCAGTGTATACTGTGCTTGAGGAACCACCCGGCAACTTGGAACGGTGTATTTGGAAATAGTTTGTATCTGTAACTGCTATTAAATGAAAATCAGTACATCACTGGTTGGGCAGCTGCTAAGATTTTATAATCACACAATAGAGAGGATTATATACTTGTAAAGAGTGCATTAGACTAAATTCTGTGCTCAGTTGCAATTGTATGACCTTAAGAAATCAATGGGGTTCCACATTTGCAAATGATGAGGGGTTGGCCCATTCCTTTAAAAAAAGAAAAAACCTCTAGAAAGTTCAATTTGAGAGAAAATGATTGTGCTTCTCCCTCTACTGTTCCATGTCTCATAGCTAACATCTGGTGAAAATTAAGAAGCAGTTTTCCCCCCTTCCCCCTCACCCCCCAATCAAACAAAAAAAACCCACAATACAAAACCCTGCATATATATCTGATGTATTTTATACATATTCATCCTCATAACTTGACAGATGGGAGGAATCTTGCAGTCATTTCTGAAAGCAGACAAAAGGCCGTTGGTTCTGCTCCACATGATGATTTGTGAAGACAGAATATCACCCGCTTCCGTTGATGATTATATAGTTCTATCCATCTGTCTGCCACTGGAGGTTGTGAGAGTGAGATACAGCTCACACCGTCTTCATAAACAAAAGTAGACTGTGCTGTCAGTAGTCAGACACGCCAACTAATTGGAGCTGTCGACAGACACAATATTCTGTGTCAACAGCTCTGGTAACAGTTTGAAACAGCAATGATATGTTGGGTGATGGTGAGGATGACACATATGTCTCTAATAGCATGCTAGAAATCTGACATAACTAGAAAAGAATTACTAAAATGTAATTCCCAGCCTCTGGTTCTGCTGTTAAGACTTCCCAGTCAGCACAGAGAGGAAAGAGATGCTTGTGTGTGTTCATGTTCTTGTGCTTGTACTTGTACACATCTTCTTCTGTATCACTTCACATGCTGACAGCTTAATTTGATGCTCATAATGCCTAACTTAAAAACTAAGCTTTCTGCTGAATTTCAAGGAATTCACAAAAATTCCTACGCAAATTGAAAATTAAATGGGGGGACATTTTCTACCACTTCCCTATGAACTGGAAAAAAACTAAAACAGGTCAAACAACAGCCATACTAAATGGACAGTTCTTCCTGCATCTGTGCAGGAAAGAGGAGTGCCATTTTATTGAAAAGTGATTTGGTGGACTCATCTAAACAATAAATTGTCCTCCAATCTTGCCAAGACTGATGAACATTTTTCATTTTAAAGTGAATTTGTAGGATTAGGGCCTTGGTTTCTCTTTAACAGCAGATTAGAAAATCCTTTGCCATCATCGCTCTTTTAGGATTTGAAAGCAGAAAGAAATCAGTGTAAAAGGTTGATAAATAAAGTACTAGCAAAAGAGAGAAAGTACAGGTTTGCTCTACTTGACATATATATGTGCTCAGGTTACACATTTATCTGGCTCCTCCCTTGCCAAATGCAATGCAACATTGGGCAGACTAAGTAAAATAACTACATTATATGTTAGTTTACAAGAATATAACACTTTTATTTTCTCCAAAGAATTGAATATACAAACATCACTGCAACTCTGTTAGTAAAATGAATAGTAAAAAGTCCTTCCATGGGCACCTGCAGCAGCAGAGGTCTGGCATCTCACCTCAAGGCCCAGAGCACAGTAAACTCCAGTGCACACCCCACACCAGCCTCGCATGGCAGAAGGACCAAGCTGGTGCACCACTGGATTTGAATGCTGTCCTTGGTGCTCTGCAGTCATAAATTAATTAAGGGAAGCGTCAAACCTGTCCTGCCAGATATGGCAGCACTGAGCTTTAAGGCGGGAAACAACCTTCTTGTTCTGTGTTTTGCTGCACTCAGAACCCTGAGATCTGACGGGCACCATAACACAAATAATAAAACAGACTGTCAGTCCTTTTGCTGATGTAAAATCATCACATTGTAGCCACAATTTGAACAAAAAGGTCTTAAAAACTTTTCATCCCAGAGAAGCAAGAGGAGGAAGGAAGCTGGAAAAACCACGTGAGGACTCAGATGAAGTTCTGCAAAGCCTCTGGGAATAAGACTTGTGGTGGCAAGACAGCAACGTACCAAACTACAGTGGATCCCAGTTTAGGAGGGGCAAGCTAGATCCCAGAACCTCCTTTCCCAGCAGGGAGGATGTCAGCACCCACATGGCAGCACGACCTCATGAACCAAACCCCAACACTGAGGAGGCCTCACACACCCCATTAACTGCTTTAGCAACTTCTTGCCAAACTTAGAGGGGCAGAACTGAAGGAAGCAGGTTGGAAAAGATGTGCCCGGAGGGCAGGAAGTCTGAAGCTTTACTAAAGAATACGCAGTGACAATAGCTGAGGTTACAGAGGAAGAGCCTAGTCTTGTTTGTGGCATAAATCCCTATATTATCTCTCGCTACTTGACCTGCTGGAGCAGCCAGCGGCACCAGGAGCATGGCGTGCTGGCCTGAGCCGGCTGCTTCCAGCCAGGAGAGGGCACACAAGGCAATTCCCTGCGACACTGCCTGCTTGGCAGCCACTTATTCCTCCCATCTTCATGGCTGTTTCTTTGTGCTAATGTCCCTTGTGAACCATCCAGACTGTGCTCAAAATCATAACAACAACAAAAAAAAAGACTAAAAGATAAGCCAATATCTGTTGCTGCCAAAGCCACAAAACTAGGGAAATCTGTCAAAATATTTTAAGAGGGAGAATTTAAAAAACCAAGAGTGTGAAAAATAAAAGTCAAGCAATATTATTTTCTCCACCTAACCACGGAGCAAGTTGCTACCCAAGAAGAAGTGTATATAAATAGTGTGTCAGCCATTTACTGTGAGTGTGACTCTAACAGCTGGGCTGTTTGCATGAGATGCAAATTTGGAGCCATTCAGGGAAGGAAGAATGAAAGCTTTGGCACTCGCTGGGCAAACACTAACGGGTTTGGGAAAAGGGCCAGCAAAGGACAATCCACACAAAATAGTGGGTGGCCAGACTTAGGACAAGGAATAGTTAGGCAAAATACCACAAACAATCCAGATCAAGGTAAGCACTGGACACATCAAAAGTTTTACTTTTCAATTCCAAAGCATAATCAAAAGATGTCACTGCAATCACTGCGTTCCTGCAGCCCACAGACACAAGCAGCACTCGCAGCCCACAGACACTTGCTGATATTCATTTGCATCACACTCACCCATTCCTACAGTGTCTGGCTCTGAGTCATCCCTAGTCACAAGGACAGCTCTATTAGATGCCATGTTCAAAAGTTAGTGGAAAAATTACCAATAAAGTTTCCACCCCAGAGATCAATTGAAGGAGTTTGGAGAAGGTCAGGCTGCCTAAAGCTTAAATCTAAACAAACAGGTGGGCTGTGACACTGAAATGCTGCTTACAAGAGACCCTGTAGCTCATGAGTGTGAGGATATTTCAGGACTCTGTCCTCCTGCTACTTCGGTGAGACACCAAGATTTTATGGAGTCTGGTTTCTGCCTACAGATACTTATGGCAGAATTACACCAGAACAGTTCTGTGTTTTGTTTTGGGGTTTTATTCTTTATGAAGTGAACCTAAGCATAGCATCAGCACTCTCTGTGTTAAATCACACAAATTTATTTCACCAAAATAGTCCAGGGCCTAATGCATTTGAAGATAAGTTCATTATTCAATCTTCTGATGCCTTTTCATGCTGCTTACACTCCCTGCCTTGTACCACATTGGTATTTAATAATTATTCCAGCTGTCTCCAAAGCCCTTTCACCACACCTTGTGTGGCACATTACAGACAGCTTGGATTTTTCAGGTACAAATTGCTAAACAATTACTGATGAGAGAAAGGTCATAATAATAGGTTATAGAAGCCTTTGCAGCCTGCCTTTACTTCATGGCCATTTATAAAGAACCATTTCATCCCATTGTTATAATGATGAGAAGGAAGTAGTTTAAGGTAGTTATAGACAAGCAAACAAAAGGCAGGAGAGCAGTGCTGTACAACTTCTACTTTCACTTCCTGCCTACTCCATTACTTCTGGCATTATGGGAGAAATAACATGATTGGAATGACCTAAAGGTTATAACGGGTGGGCAAGGTTTGCCTTGTCGAAAGCAGTGCGAGCACTGTTGGCTAAACCTTTTTGAAAGCTGAAAGTGGTGCCGTTTAACAAAAATACTAAGCTGTCATTGAAAAAAGTACATTACTTAGAAATAGTGTTTCTTCATGGCTTTCTTATCTCTATTTTCCTCCCTCAAATATTTCTCTTTTTTTTTTTCCCAGAGGGGAAAAAAAAAAAGGCACAAGGCACAAAGATGAAATCTCTCTGAAAATTTGAAAGAGTAGAGGACAGATTTTGCACTGGTAGAAAGTCCATTAGCTACGTATGAATGTAACTGGCTTTAAAATGGCCAAATCAAAGTCTCAATGGTCCAATCTACAGCATTACAGATCAGGCAGGCAAACTTCTTTAGATTCCTAGGAATAGTGTAGATACAGTAATTTTTATTACCCCTAATTTTTTGCAAGAAGTGTCTCTGCTAGCTGGCTTCCTCTGTACTTGAGGTACAGGATTTGATACAAACATATCATAGAAATTCAAGTCCAGTCAGAGTTCACAGAAACATCCAGGTTATTTAATAAAAATCTCCCTTTGAGGAGAGAAAATTCAGGACAATTCGATTGACCAAGGAAAAGCAACCTCAAACACAACCAACAGAAGAGTGATGGAAGCAATAAGGCAGTAATGTGGCACTTTCAACTAAAGGATAGAACTCCCTCAGCCTTGCTTAAAAATTTGCAAAACTTAGGCATGTTACAAATAACAAAGTACTAAAGGCAAAGGACCACTAATACTTCCCAAATCTTCCATCTATGTTCAAACATTAAGAGACCTCCATCCAAGAGCAACCCAGTAAGCAGGAGACAAGTCCACTGAAAGTTAAGCAACACCATAAGTATAGCAGAAAGCAGCACCTGGATCTCCATCAGGAGGTGTCATGGGCCTCCTCCATTCAGACAGACTTCATTTTTCAGCCTGAGGGAATTGTGGGGGCAGATCCCTGCCAAATACCATCTTCCATTTATTCCCCATTGATTTTCATTACATTAGGCCTTCATTTCTCTAAGCTTCACTTTCCTGTCCTGCAAAATGGAGATTAAGACATAGGTTTACCAATTGGAAGAGAACTGACCCTTGGACCACCCTCATGCCCATCTTACATTCACAGGTCCAAACTCACCCTAAGTGCAAAGCAGACAAGGTGGATACCAGGCAGACTTCTGAATTACTTATCCCAAAGTATCTTGAGGTTACATTCACATATTCAGCATAAATTAAGTAAGACAGACCAAGATTTTTTAGTGATGGATAAAGCCTCACTTACTGCAAGGGACTGCCAGAGTCACACACAGACTGCAGTTCACATGGCTGCAACATGCACATTTCACCTTGCTCTCAGCTCCAGACCATGAAGACAGAGCCAGGGTTGTGCCTCCCAAAAATGTCCACGAGAGAAAAAACCTTGCTACTTCTACGGTTCTAGCTTTAGAATGGGAAGAATTGTATTCTTTGCTTCATCAGACTAAGCACAGGGCAAAACAATTTCATCACAGATCACTTTTATATTGGCACATATAGAACACAAGAAAATCCTGACTTTTAGCAGATTTCCATTTATTGCTCTCTGAGATTTAATCAGCTAGATTGATAGCCAACTATTAGTTTATTTTTGGTGAATGGCTATTTAAAAAGTAAAAGCAAACAGGTCTGTAAAACAACTTAAATGCATCAAAGTTTATATTTCACATTACGTAGCAAATCCTGCTCTCCCTTCAGGAATCCAGCCAGCCAAACTTCTGTTCCCTTGGCCAGTTGCTGGAATAATAGCCTCTCCTTTGTTTCATCATGACTTGATTACTATAATTATTTGCCTGCTAGACTTCCAGCTACTGCTCTGATTGTGAGGAGTACAGAATACAACTGCTAGACTACACGCTGCATCTAAGTCTTTCCATCACATTACCCCTATATCCCCATATTAAGAGAGCTCCATTGCTTCCCAATGCAGTGGCGGCCTGATTTTTTAGATCTTCGTACTAATTTACAAGGCTTTACATTGGAAGCCTCAGATAAATCTTTTGCTGCCCCATGTCTGAAGAGTCTTAGGGCTGTACTTGTATATGCTTTTGTCTCCCCCACAGTGTTTTAGACCCTGAACTTGTTTAGCGTTACTCACATGAGCAGGTTTACAGACTTCAATGGGACTACTTACATGAGTAAGAAGTACTCATATGAGTAGATATTTGCAGGCTCAGACCCTAAGTGACTTGGAGAGCTTTACTATTATTCACTTCTTGAAAAGCACTTGCAAAGAAACAAGAGAGGACTTACCGTATTTATTCAGAGTTATTATATATTCACCATGTCTTCTTCTTAAGCCCTCTTTGTTCTTGAGTACATGTACTCTATCTACAGTAGCGATACACAATATTTCTCTTGGGGGATTTTCACATGCGAAAATAGCGGAGGGTTTGACATGTTGGACTGTTGGGGGTTTTGTGTTGTTTTGTTTTGTTTCTCCCTGTGAGAATTTGTAGATACCAACTTGAGACAAAGAGGATTTTGTTATTTCTTCTATTGCAACAGCACTAACAAGCTTGTGCCAGGGAGTAAGGCTCCACTGCGTATGGTTCACATACCTCACAACAAGCCATATCCTGCCCCTAAAGTGTTAAAGCTGCAATTTCTCTGCAGCTTAAATTGAACACTGTAATTTTCACCTTAGAATACTTGTTTCCTTCGTGCATTTTCAGCTAGGAGGACAATCAATTTTGTCATCAGACTTAGAGCACCCAGGTCTAGAATGGCTCATTTTTACTAAAGTTCATATTTCCCACCTATATGATACACACAACCGGACACACATTTTTTTTTATATAATAAGAAATGTTCTCTTCTCTGGAAGACTTGTATTCCTTGGGAGAAATAGGGGCAAAGTAAAAAAGCTGCATTGTTCTGTAGCCTGCCATGCTAAGAAGTTGCCCTTGCTGGGAATGTGGGCTATGTCACAAAAAAATGTGCAAACTGGGCTCACTGAACCCCCCAGATCTTTTAAAATAAATTAAATGTCTTTTCTAGCAGAACACAATGGAAAGGTACAGATAGATCATTAAAAACTAGAGGCTTTCCAAGGCTCTCAATGGTGATTTTTTTCCTTCTGAAAACACCAGAAGAGATGACAGACTTGATCCTTTGCAGTGCAGAGTGCTCCTGAGCACCCTTTATTACTGCAGATGGGATGGAAAAGTGGGGGCATTCAGCACTGAGCACTGCTCATCCTTGCACTGCTGTAAGCTGCTAGAAAATTCTTGCATTCCACACTTAACAAAGTCAGTCCCTCAGTACAGAGTGCCGGCTACCTCCAGAAGAGAGGCCTGTGAATTATTACCACTGGAAATTTCTGTACTTGGTTAGCAATACCAGTCCAGCAAAACTTTCAGATGGATTTGTACAAGAACAAGCTGACAAAAGTGAGTCCATGTTGTTTTCCATCCAGGATGAGCTGCACCCTTGGCAGCACAAAGTCTAACAGCACACCTCGTTTGAGGGTCTGCCCTACTTTCTTTGTAGTAACACACAAGAAACAACCTGGACAGACAAGGTGAGGGCCCAGAAAAGGGAGCGATGGTGTAAGAATGTGGTGGAAAACAGTTACTATTTTGTTCCATCTATATCTATTTTCCATTAGCCAGAAAGTTAGTGGTTTTCTTTTCAAAAACAAAACAAAAAAAGAGACTCAACTGAAATAAAGAAAGTCTGACATAAGGCAGGCACAGCACAAGACAGTGACCCAGAGCTTGCATGGGTAGGAGTGGGGTGAGTCTGTTTGGTTTCAAACAGCTCCAGTCCTGGACTGTTTGAATGCTCCCACCTCTGTACTTAGACACAGGGAAGACACCAAAGAACAGTCCACCTCCACGGTACTGCCTACCTCTCATCACACACTGCTTGTTTTACTTTGAGCCAGTAAATCTAAGGGAGGGATGACAACAGGCAGGGGAAAAGCACAGCTCATACAAATGTGACATATTTCTACTGGTACTGAGCCTGGCCAGAGCATGAAATACCCCAAAACAGGGCAGTGAATGCCTTGGTTCAGCAAATCTTTCATTGCATTCTAGACTGGACAGATCTTTCCCCACTTTAAACTAGATTACAAACCTGGGAAACTTTCAGCTGACTGAAAGATAAAAATAAAGCTTGCTCCCATGGCTTTTCTCAGAGTTCTCAAAGCTCTAGTAATACACTGATTTTCCTTTAAGAAATGCCGGCATACCACTGTCTTGTGTCAATTTTCATGGGTCACCATGAAAACAAGATGGGTGGCACGAAATTAAAAGAATTGCTGTTAAGCTTGCAGCCTTTGAAATCCTCGAGGTTTGAGAGATGACAATCTTCTTCCCTTCTCCAACTTACATTTCTGAGACACAATATATTGCTGCATGGATAGCATTCCCTTCTTCTGCCATTCTCAAGGGAGAGAAAAACCTTCTAAACCAACTCACTGGGCAACTTTAATTTTGGCAGGCACAACGTACCAAGAAGAAAAATTAACACTTATAAACAAACTTAATTAATTAGCTTTGGTCAAAGTAATTACTGTTTAAGATTTTTACAGCTAAATTCTGATGAAGTGACCAACTAGTATTAAGCTTAAACGGAATAGAGAAATAGAGGTACAAGTACAGGAGTAACATATGAACTATTTTCTTAAAAACATCTTGTTCTGCTAATTAAACTTTTATCAAAATACCTAAGTTCTAATACCAACTTCTCACAGTTTATGTTCTCTGCTTATATTTAATATTCCAGTGACAAAACTCATATTAACAACAAGAAAATACTAATGTTATGATTAGTATTCTGAGGCAATTCAATACAATCCACTGTGATAGTACCTAATAGTCTAGATGCAATAAATAGGCCTGGTAATAACAATATCAAATAGCAGCATATGAATTTTGAAATTACTTCCTCAATGTCTCTCAGAGATCTGAATTTTATCTCCATGTCTAACACAGGAGCAGTGAAATGTCTCTGTGTACTCTAACTTGTAAATCAGTACTAGTACTTCTGGTAGTGTATCTTTTTATCCTGTAGCATTTTTTTAATTTCAATTTTAAATGTGAAATTTTACTCTTTTTTTTGAGGTGCCTCAAATCTGTAACATTTTATTTGAGATTCTTTCATTTGAATCACAGTGCACTGCAGATGCAGCATCTCATTAAAGATGAGACCTGGAATGTCACAGACTGATCATATAATAATGAAGTTCATGGAAAAAAAATGGGAAGGCTTTTGAGAACCTTGGGCTCCTATTTTGGAACACTAGTTATAGAGAACCAGGCTTTCCAGTGGAAATTAAGTTATCATATTCTGTATGATAACTTTAGGCAGTTGAGTACATACATTTTTACTGCTCAAGGCCCTTGCATTTGAACCAAAACACCTCAGAGAAAAGGAGTTAATCTTATTAAAAGTGACCAGAGTAGCTACATGTGTCAATGCGAACTATGTTGGATTCATTGGTGGATAGTCAAAACAGAGCTAAGAATTTTTTTCCTGTGATAGCTCCCTAATCAGAAGGGCTCTGCTTGCACAAATGAAAAATTCTGTAGGAAACATTCCAATTTAATAGACAAAAAATTATTTTCTTAGATACAATGCTTCTGTTAATCTCCCTCCTTATTAAAATGACAGGAGTCTTGCAGAGGAGAGGAGAAACAGCAAGAAGCAAGAGGAAGAGCAGTGGGCCAGAAACAAGTTCCCTGGGTTTCCAGTGCCCCTTATCTTTCTGCTTCCTTGCCTCTCTCCAGCTTTGCAAAATTCAAAATGGGACAGGGGATTCTAGCTAAGATCCCATAAACAATCTCCATTGTTTGCTCTCCTAAAAACTGGACTATCCAAGAAGCTCCTGGCCACCCACTCAAAAACACAAGTACACACGTAAAAGGCTTTTTTTCACCCCTAATGTTTCATTCTGATTCATCATTTAAGCTATTTTAAAACCTTGACTATTTTTCCATAGGAAAAGATGTCTAATTCCCAGCCAGTTTAAGGTTGAAGGCTGCCAGCTTTTCTGCAGCTGAGTGCCAGATTCAGGAAATGCAGACAGTATGTGAAATTCTGCAGCGCCAGGGGCATTTCAGAGGACTTTGCAGCACCTCCTGCTCTGTAGAACAGTGGAGGCCCAGAGCACCAGAGCTCCCTGGATCCCTCTGCTCCCCAGGTCAGCAGCACCTGGCATCAGACTGCCCATCACAGAGGAAACATGGGGGATGGGAGAGAGGAGCAAGCCAAGGAAGAAGTGGTAGGATCTGGTAGCCCTGACATGAAACAATCGACTTTCACTGACTGAAGTCAGTGCATTAGTGCATCCCAGCAGACCCAGGTGTAACAGGAGAGACCCACCAAATTCCACACACATCTTTCACAAGAGGCACTTACTACTTACTTATCTAAAGGAGCTCTGTGTCACACACAACTTGGCCTATCTTTAATTGCACTTCTAATATTTTATTCAACACTGACACACAAATAAAAGATAGAAATGATGCAGCACATTCTTCTTTATAATTACTTGGAAATCAAAACACTGGGGTAGGACTAAGCTGTCCTCCAAATACATCCAAGTGTTGGATTAGTCAGTAAAATGAGAATCACACTTTCAGTAACTATGGAGCATGTGTGAACAAGTAGATGCCTTCCCATGGCTTTGAATGATGGAGGTTTTACCACTTCCTCTTATTCTGTAATTTCATATTTTAAACACAAGAAAAATAAACCTTAAAGACAAAGCACTTGCTTTTAAGCAAATCCTGCCTTATTTTAATGGCTTATGGTCAACATTATCGTATAACACACTGCCATTTCCAGTGGGAAGCTAAGAACAACTTCCCCTGCAACTCTGGTAAGCACCCAGGTTATCAGTCATTATTTTGCTATATAACACCATTTATTTTACTGGCCAACTGTTCCAGTGGAAGAAAATCAGACACAGTTTGCTGCCATTAAGATACTTGTAAATATTCATGGGATTACATAGACCGAAAGAGAGCATATAAATGTAATATGTATCACAAATTTGGTATCTTATGTGTATTATGGTTCACTCCTGAAGGCAAGTGTGTTCAGGAACACACTTGTCTGCCTAAGATCTGAAGGAACAATCCTTTGCTTGGTTATTCCAATTATACACCAATGCACCTTCACTGAAAGCAACTGAATTACAGCAACATACCAATGAAGTTTAAAAAAAAAAAAAACCACGTTGAGAACGGGAATTTGAGAGCCCCAAGCAAAGTGAAAACCAACCCCTCATGGTATATATTGGCCTAACTCCACTGTGATTAGTGTAGACAATTTACACCAGTTGCCAATCTGCTCCTTGAAAATTAAGGACAGAAACCTAAACATATTCTGGAAATCTTGGCATTGTCAGGCTAAATATGTACACATGCCTGATTCTTTTCTCTTGTCCAGTAGAGGATGCAACTTGTTAGGACTTCTTCCAGCAAAATATATATGTTTAATTTATGTGATTAATTTCTGTGTTAATGAAGGTTGAAGGACCGAGAAGGCTGAATGCATCTATTTATCCAGGGGCCAGATAAAAACTGCTGCTCAACTAGCCAGCCCAACCCTAATATGGAAAGCCTCAGTCTTATTCAGGGTGAGAGGACAATTAAATTTTTATGCTCATTTAATCCTGTGCCCTTTCAGAGTAAAGGCTGACAATTGTGCCCAATTTTTCCAAATGTTTGCTGTTACATAACCTTGACGAACCCACCAAACTCAATTTGTACAGGGCCTGTTGACAAAAATCTGATTGCAACAATATTCTGACACTCTCTGGCGTTAAACCCTGGATTTAGAGGTTACAGGAAAAGAAAAAAACAGCACTCTAAACCAACACTTTATTAGTTCCTACCTGCAGCAAGAAAATTCATATTACTGTGTATATCTAGTCTACAAAATGCTTCTATATGAAAGGAAATGCTTTAAAAAGCCTTTCTGCTTTGGAAGAGCTATCTGTAAGGCTGGCAATGTTTTGCTCTGATACTCAGAAAAATTGATTCTTTCAACAAGTTAATTTTAATTTTTTCCCTTTTCATGTTCCAGTCTTGTCACCTGGTCACTTCCTCTAAGAGAGATTCATTTAGGGGAGCTGTATTGTATTATTATCTGCTTTTGTGGTTTAGTGCAGTCAGTTTATCTTATTACTGTTACGTTCTTCAAGAGAGATTCATTTAAGTGTGACCTAGTCTATTATTTTAGGTGCCTCTTGCATCTCTATTGGGCATTTAAGAGTTGTAGAACTCTCTAATTTATTTAAGCAGGGCACTTTAAAGCAATATCTCAGTAATTTTCTTTGAGTTTAAGGAGCCCTTCTATGTTTTCAAAATGCTTGAAGTTCCTCTGCTCTTCTAAGGACTGCAAATATTTGAACAACAAATAAAAACGTTAGAAAAGCAAGTTCAAGACAGATATGGAGTCAGAGAGACAAGACAAATGAATGCAGGTGGATTTTATTCTACATGGAAAACTCTGCCAAGAATAGCCACACCAATATTTTGGTCAGCAAAGTGAAAATTGGTCATTCTCTCAAAATATTTATTTGTAATGCATTTTTCTCAAACATAGGATTTGCAAACTGCACTCACATATTCTTTGTAGTAAGTCACAACATATAAATTAGGATAAGGAAATACTTCGAGGTAACTTTTACAAGTCTGATCACAAGCCCACCAACATCAGGGAGTGATTTATGCTGACTGGCTTGGTGTGAACACTGCGGTTCTGCAGTCCTTTCCTACGCAACCCTCTCCCTCTATAGCTTTCTACATAGGAAAACACAAGGCTGTGAAAAACAAACCTAAAAAGATATTTTATCAAGACTAAAAAGTGAAATGAGAAGATATAGAGCAGATTTCTAAAGTAAATAAATAGATAAACGAAAAGCATTCAGAGAAAAGCCATGGGGAACAAGTGACACAGCCTGAGGGAGGGAACCAGGAATGCCAGAAAAGAAACAGTGCCCTCCCACTGGCAGGGGAGGGAAGGTAAATCCGTGTTACACAAGGCAACACATGAAGCTTAGTCCAGACCCTTATACTGTTTTCCTCCTCAGGACCAGTTAGCGCAGTTGGAATGCCAAACCAGCTTCCACTGCCTATAGCTTTAATACTTATTTTTGATACTGCTGCATGCCATCAGCTTGCCCTGAGGCAGATGTAGTGCTCCTGACTGGCTATTGTGCACCTCTCAGTGAGGGTAATAAGAACTTTCTACGCAAACTAAGAACATGGCCCTAAGTAATGTCAAGTAAAAAACTTAATGAAGATTGCCCTACCACTTTCTTTCCTTTCCCTTATTGCCAGGAAAGTACTTAGCCAGTGGGCATTTGTCAACATTTAACTGATTTTTTTGCAGGATATGGCTTGGCTTGTTTCTCAGCTTCTTGTAATTTATTATATGCAATGAAAGATGAACAAATATATAGTTTGATTTTACTTTTGGAGAGGGAATCCTGAGAGTGACAGCTCCCAGGACACCAAACACACCAGCTGTTCTTTTATTTTCCTGTTCTTCACAGTAATGACAGTCTCAACTCTTGTTGCCAAGCCTCTTCGGAAAACATTTAAAAAATAAATGTAGCATACATGAAAATGTGCCAGAACAGCCTCCTTCACAAAAAAGATTCTTCAAGAACAGAAGATGCAAGGGCTGCTGGGTAGTTGAGCTTCATTCTGGCAAACCAGAAAACTCACTAAAAATTACAGTGTTTGGTAAGCCAAGAAAAAATTATTTCCCCTTCCCCAAGTCCAACTAATAGATCCTTATTATTTCCCTGGAAGTCAAATCCAAACAAATCTGAATTAGTCTAAAGATACCAGTTCTAGCCAGGGAAGAATATTAACCGTGGTCAGAGTAGCCACCCACATGAGCTATTCAAGAGGATTAAATGTTGGAACATGTTAGCAAGGGAAGCAGTAGACTCATCTCTGATTTTACAGGTCAAATCATCATGCACAATGTTTTGACTAAAAGAGAAGTTATTGTTCCCAAATCAGATTCTTTGCAAGCATTTATAAAGGATATTAAATTAGGTGAACTCTTGATCTGTTCTTTGAAAGCCATTTCTCTGTACATCTGTTGAATGAAAGACTTTGGAACATAAATTTTAGTGTCCTCCTTTTCAGCCATTTCCTGGGAATTCATCCATAATAGACAATCTATTATACTCACAGTTTAAATGTTCAAATGGATGAAAGTCCTTCTTGGCCAAACTTCACCTACACAGGGTTTTTCTGTTCTTTCCTCATAAACAAACCCCTTCAGGTCTTTGCCATCTTTTGAGGCATTAGCTTCAAATCTGCTTAAATATTTCGCCATCCTCCTGAATAGCCTTATGTTTCCTCAGAAAAGAATAAACCACCCAAGCTTTCTGCAGCTCTCTTCTAGACAGCAGTATGTGTACACACTGCACTGATAGTTCAACAGACACTTCCATCCAACATTTAGCAAGTTTAATTTGGCTCCCTTTCTCACCCAGCATTATTTCTACATTCCCAATCCCATGTATAACTATCTAGGAAATGTTTTTACCCTGAGTCTTCTGTATTTTCAAGGGTTTCCTCTCACTTTACTGCTTTGTCTACAGCTGATAAAATCACAAACACCTGTAAAAAGCAAAATAAAAGAGCTTGTCGTCCCGTTTGCTTGTTTGTAGCACTGTGAAATGATGTGAGAATGCAAAGCCTCAAAGCTGTCTTGGCAGGTAAGTGAATGAGAATGAGACCTTGGGAATTTTCAATTGCGCTGAAAAAGCCCTGGCTTGGCCTAGGTATAACACTGTGGTGGGTCTCAGGAGACATGAATGGGTTAAGTTTATAAAGCACTTCAATTTCCAGCCATAGCTATGGTACCTTGGGTAATTACTGCAGCTTAAGTTAGACCACACCTTAGATAAACCTGTAATGCTAGTGTTTTCTGCAAACATTTTCTTTACTGCAAGCTGTGGCTTGCCTCTCACATATATTTGCTCTCCATTTCCAGCTTGATTTTTCCTTAGCTAGTTTGTACTCAGTTGAACCAACAAATCAGAATTTGTTGATTTAGTTCCATACCTCTTCAGTCTTTGCGTGACACAACCACACCAGTTATGCGGTAACAGCTGCCGTGGGGGCCTGAGGACTTGCTTTTTGTGCCACATGGAAAAGAGTGGGGATGAAAGAAAAGGAGGAAATAGTTCAAAAGAGAAACATTCTCTATTTTTTAAAGGTGAAAGAAGCCACCTTGATTATAGCTAGTGCTAAGAAAGTGAATTCTGTTCTGGTGATGAATGGACACATCCCCAACTCTCCAGTGACCATTTGCAGCAAACTTCAGAAATTCTGGTGTTCATTTTTCAGACTTCATGGAAAGAAAATGTCTCTGGGCATAGACAACTGAAATCTCTGCAAAGAGCAGTAACTATGGAGATTTGCAGTGACCTGTTTGCCTCCAGGTCTTTGCCATCACTTCGGGTGGTGCTGCCATCCCTGCAGCCCCACCAGTGCTGCAGCACCCAGGAATGCTCCAGGAGTGCTCCCACTCTGGGCAATCTTCAGACAAGCAGAGATCTGCTGGACCTGTCCCCACCAACCCAGCCCAGTCTAGAGAAAATGTCTTAAGGATAATAAACAGAATCACCCCATGACTCCTGCCAGAGGGAGGAGCAGTTGCGGGTGAAAAGCTCTTTCCCTCACCTGGAAAAGGATCTCTGTCCACAGCACCAGGCTTTCTACAGGCTGATGATAGATGCACTACACAATATTAATTGCAACAGCAATCACTAATCTGATAACTTGAGCTTTCTGAGTACATTCCAGCAAAGCAAAACAAGGTAATCCTCGTGCTGCCTGACATTTGCCCTCAGAAACAAGCCTTTATGAGAAGCAAAAGCATATATTAAGAGCTAAGGAAAAAAAGAAGATTAAAGGATAACATTTTAAAAAACACCTAGTATTTCACCCAAAGAAAGCAATCACTGACTTCAGTCAGAGCAGAATTCGGCTAATGCTGACCAAACTAGGACATCACAGCTTGGGTACAAATGAATTAAAGATCAAATAATGCAAATTATTTAATTTTTATAGCAATCTTATCAATTTATTTTATTAAAGGTCATATTTGAAAATAAAATGAATCGCTTAACCTTAACCAGTGTTGAAAAAAATTCAGACTTAATAAGTGAAGTTTCTTACTCACTTGGTAAAGAAATAGATTTATAAATAGAAAATAAAATCACCATAGTTACAATCTAAATATTCCTGTGAGTCAAAAGATTCATGACACTTAAATCCTAGAATTTGACATCTGGACTTAAAAAGCCAAATCTAATTTTCAAAAATTCTGAACTTTCAAAGAAAAAATTGACATAGCAGAAGTTAGTCAAACCTCAATGTGCTAAAAGGAGAACACTGATCGTGTGTGTTCCGTGCTTCTGTTGCCCAAACTACAGACACCTTCCTGGCTCACTTGTGTGCAGTGACTTGCCATTGATTTTGAGATGTGCACATTATGACATGTGGCATTAAGTGCAATAAGCATAACAAGAAGAATAAATAACAACCTTAGCAGCAGGAACTAACTATATACCAGCACAGAACTAGCACACTGCTACTGTAGATACCTGGTGCAAATAAGACAATACATCTCAGTTAAGCTGCAGATTTATATGACACTGTGGAACCGTTATGATACACTTTTGCTTATGAGTCCTGTGTTCAAAGATTTATGTCCCTTACAACTACTATTACCATGCCAATGTCCTGAACACCTTCCCCAACAGAGTGATGCTAAAAAGGCAAAATAATTGCTTCAGAAATGGTGACAGTGGTGAGAGAGAGAGGAGTTCCTTCCAAACATCACATTTTCTAGGAGAGTGAAACCCACCTTCAGCGGCTTTCCTGGCAACCCTTAGTCCCCATTTCAGAAAAAAAAAATTCTTCATTTAGAAACAATATCACTAAAGGGAAAGAAATTGGAACAATATGCTACCAGAAATGGGAGATTCAGTCTTTCAGTGGGACCATAGGCTTGGCTCCTAGTCCTGGAAGGTTGTGGGTTGTTCCAAGCTGCTTACAGACACCTTAAACAACTGAACCCTGAGACTTCCTCACTTAGGTTACAGCAAGAAAGGCACATGATTTGACAGGTGAAGGAATTTGAAAAACACACTAATACTTTTCTAAAGTTCTCAAGCATTCTAAACCCATGTTCTCTTTCAACATGCAGGGAGGAATACAAGGTTTTCAGAAGAGATTAAAGATGAAGATCACACAGACAGTTAGTGAATCCTAACTAATCTGAAACCTCATAAATTACCAGCACTGCTCTTTATTTCTAGACACACAAGTATCCATATGCTCAAATGCAGATTCACAAACATGAAAAACACTGCTTCACTGCATTGTTTGACTTCTTTCCAGTTTCGTTAACCTTGTGTAGTGCTTTGAAGTAAGGATAGTTTTATATGTGAACAACTTACTAAATTATCATCATTGCAGAAGATTATCCATATGAAGGATAATTCTGAACCCCAGTACATTCATGTATAATACATACACACCATGTTCTTGATTGAGAGAATTAACATTTACATGGCCTAAAATTCAATGGCAATAAAACCAGATAACCCAGAAGCTTTGTGCTGATTATATATTTAAGTAATATCACCTGAGTCCTGGTAAGGATTCTCCTATTATTAATTACTAAGCAAAGTAGTTATTTCATTTTAAGTTAGAAAATAACTTGAACTTATGACGAAGCTCAAGATTTGCCTTTTATGGAGTCTTCTGCTGTTGTAACGCCTCTGGGCGTGGCTTGCGACCGGCCCGTTCCCGCCGGGCCGGGCCGTGCCAGTTTCTTCCCCCCCCCCGGTGCTGGAGTGGGGCAGCCCCGGCTCGGCGGGGGCCGTCCCCGCCCAGGGGAACAGCTCATTGGTTCCCATGCCGGGTCCAGACAGCCGACTGATTGGCCGACGCCTTTGTCAATCATTATGGTCCTCCGCAGTGATTGGCTCTCCCGACTGCCCTCCCCTCGCCCTGGTTTTATAACATGCCCCCGTCGCCATTTTGCCTTGTCTTCTTCGCAGCACATTGCAGGAATAAAACCTACTGCGATAAGCGGAAAGAACCCTTCCTCGTTCTCTTTATTTCCCTGCATAAATTAAACAGCGGTGCTTGAGCAAAGCCAAGATTCTGCGGGAGTTCTAATGCTCGGCTTGTCTCTGATTGGAGACTAGATAACGCCGAAGTCGCGTTATTTAGGCAAACGAGACCGACGAAAAAGACTCCGAATTACTCGCGCTTTCTACCCGCGGCATTCTGCAAATGTTTTATTTTCATCTCTTGTATACGATATTAGCAGGCCAGTAGAAGATGACTGAAAGACCATACTTGGAAGTACTTCAACATGCTCCCTTTCTATCCTAAATTTCAGGTATCAAAGATGACCTATAAATAGGTATGAATTAATATATTCTTGAGTAAAATTCTTTGGCTGTTTACATGCAGACACACAGCAAAACGCATTCCTTTCCCTCTGCAGCTAGATAGGCATAAGGGAGGAGTGCAAGTAACAAATCTGTTCTTTAGGTTAAAATAACTTGACATAGGTTCAGACCCTCTATCCAACAAGTAAACAACACAGTAGAAAGAGATTTCATAAGCAATAAGAAGCACAATAAAGGAGGCTTTCTGGGGCTAAACTCAAATAGTTGTAATTTACTGATAGCAAGAGAAAGTAATTTTGTAGTAGAATGGATAGAGCAACATGAGGTGCTAAATTGCATTTTGAGTTTCATCAGTGGCAACTGTAATGAAGATGGATCTTATTGATAAAATAATTCTTTTTACCAGCAACCTGAATTCCACCACACCATTAACTCATACTCACCCAGCTGTAGGTGTTCTCTGGATACAAGCCACTCTAATACACAAACACTCACAAATTCTTATGACTGTACTCAAACCAGTGATCACAATAGAGATAACTTCATTTATTCTCATGTACACCTAAATAAAGTTTTTTAAATACAGATTTTAACAGGTCTTCTTATATTTTCCTCTATCAGTTTTGGAAGTAAATTAATACTTTCAAATGTCCACTGGTTCAAAGTACTATCTACTTGTGCCCTCACTAATGCATGGGTTTGTTCCTACAATACTAACAACAAGTTCCACCCAGTTGCCGGTAGCACAAAAGCAGTGGGGAGAAAAACTGGAAGTTATCAGTCTTTCATAATCACAGTACAACAGCCTTACAACAGAAATCATGCATGGCAATCTGGCTGTATATTTATTCCTAAGTACATTCTTCAGCATTTAGTGTTCTCAATGACCAAAACTGTTCACAAAACAGCAGAACACCTCTTTAGTTGTTGATGTTTGTTTCACACCAAACACACACCACAAAGTTTTCACGCTCCTACAGAGCCAACAGTTCTGTTCATACCAGGTGTACCATGGAGAAACCTTTCTCATCACAAAAATTGCATGGTGAAAGCATGTTCTAAGAGGAAGCATGTAGGGGAACATAGCCTCTTCCTCTGATGGTGCCCAGGCAATTCCAGCTTGAAGCAGAATTGCCACATCTAAGAAATGAGTAGTGCACTCAGTCATTTCTCCAAAACACGAAGAAAGCCAAAAACTGTCAAGTCTTGCTGAAATTTCACTTGTACAATCCTTTTCTTCTGGATCAGCAAGGATAAAATTGAAGCCCAGGCAGGAGGGATTGGCCAGTTCAGATTCAAAGATGCACGTGAGGAACAATCAAGGATTCAAAGGACCCAGTGGCCTACATCCAGTGAAATTTCCCAGGACTTCCTGTTGAAGAACTGAAGCTCTCCAAAAGACTTTCTATTCACATATTCAATCTGTTCTTTACTGAAAACAAAACTTACACCAGATAACTGTTCACCTCCAACATGTCCCAGAACTTCAGATGAATAGACCAGCCCTTTGCAGGGAAGGGTAACAGGGAAAACCATCATCTTTAAAACCTCCATAGATAATTTTAATACACATTTTGGCCTTTAACTGGACACAAATCCTTGGAAGCCTCCAAAACACACACCATGTATGCAGAGGCTCTAATTGCCCTAACAAGAAACTGTGGACATACTCTTGTGTCTAAAACTGCTCAAGCTCCCCATTTCTTTAATACCCAGATTAAAAAAATCTCTGTTTAAAATGATGACCAGTCAATGCAAGGAATAACGTCAGGATTTTTCTATAGTTGCAACATAGGGGACTCTGGTCACATTCACAATGCAGTCTGAGGGTATTAACTTCATCAGTCTGCTCCTACTGGTGTCTTTGCATTCTCTAAGGCTGGAGATGCAGTCATTGTTGGTGAATCAAGGAGTTTCCTTTGAATTTCCACATGCTAAAAGGAGGAAAATCAATCTCAAATTCAATGCTCTCTCCCCCGCCTCATTCCAAATGGAAAAAACTGCTCCTGAAGGTCACGACGGCACTACCCTCCGAATCTTACAAGAAAGACATTAGAGCAGAACACGATCCTGTGCTCCATCATTACTGGGGGATATTGGAAAGAGGACAAAGGAATGTGAACACATAAGTGGGGAGTGGGCTCTTTTCTTGTACTGGCCACATTCAACTTGTTTGTTCAACAAAAAAAAAAAGGAGTGAAACAAGACATGCATGCCTGATGCTGTTAGTGCTTAATACACTGGAAAAATTGTTTAGGAACAGTTCATCCTTAAAATTACTCTGTAAAACCATCAGTCATTGAGATCTTATTTTATCTGTTGCATATATGTTTCTTGTAGTCCACCATATTTAAACATACTTCTTTTTTCTGTGTTTTTAGCTTGATTTTCACAAGGTTTGATGGACAACTCCCTGAAATTTCCCTTCCTTTACTGGCCCTGCTGGATCAGTGGTAGTGCATGTATGGAGTGCTACTGTTATCTTGGAAGTATCACCTGTGGGAAAGATCTTTCCATTAGGAGCAGAGGCACTCTGCCAGTATGGATATGAAGCTTATGGCCCAGTCCTGTTCACCAGTAAGTGTCCTGTCCACTTAACAATTCAGGTCCCTACCAGCCCCAAACTGAGGAGGCAGAAGTAGTAGAAAGCCATTTGCCCAATGACAGCACAGCACAGGTATTTCACCAGATCTGCTGTGGGCACTACACGAAATAATACATTAAATAGTCTTTCAGTTGAGAGGGCAAAGAAAATGTGCAGTGTAACTAATAAATAATTTGTATACCTCATGTCTTCCCACTGTGTGGCTGCACTGGGGAATATTTCAATTCCTCTATTTCTTTCTTTTTTCTTTTTTTTGAGAAAGGTGCATCTGTGGTTTTAAATATACTTGACACACAGAAGAGATATTAAAATAAAGGAGTCTATCACAAGCACTCACATTTTCACAGGTCACAAATCAAATTTTAAAAATCAGTTTTTAAATATTTCATTCTGATGACTCCAGAGTAAAAGTGGTACATGAGGAAGCCAAAAACTTTTGGTGCTGACATATGTTTTAAATAACTCAGCTTTGCGTTCCAAGGAACATCAGCCTGGAGTGTAACTGGATCATGAGGTCCAGTCCAGAATGGGCAGCTGCAATGCAGTGCCATCACAGCAACATCATCATCTATTTCTCACTTTGATGGTAAGAAATCTTCCAATTTCCAGTCTAAATTTATTCATGGACAGTGTTTCAAAAAGAAATGCAATAAAGTATTGTGCTGTGACTTACACCTTTTGTATTACTTTGATTATAGAAACAATGAAATATGTCATAAATGTCATCTGGATTTATTTTGGTGTGCTGCTGAATGACATTCAATGGTTGATTCGTCTAATTTAAGTCTGAAGCAACTGTTAATTCAGGTCTAGATTGCAGCTGAACAGGAGCCAAAGTTCATTCCACTTTGGTTTTCTACAAAATTTAAATCAAGCAAAATGCTTAGCATTTTTCTATTATTCTTATTCTGTGAGCAACTTAGCACTAGAGATGAGAAATGTGTGTCAGCACATGTGAGCTCGTGTATGAAAAAGCAAGGAAGCTCAGAGAAGCTCTAGGCTGACAACGGTCAAATTTTGTCTGTGCACAAGGTCAATTCAGCTCCAAGATGCTTATTCCTACTTTGCAAATCTGACCCCTCTGCAACAGAAGAGGTCTACAAAGCTACAAAAAATGCAGAGGCTTCTGTTGCAAGGAGAAAAGTGGAAATTCCTTTGTACAGTTTTTAGCGAGGCTGATCTCCAACTTCTGCACGGCTACAAACACGGTGGAAACCTTTGTCTTTGCTACCTGAGTCACAGCCAGGGTAGGTTGTGCAGCTGCTCTGGATCAGTCTGTAGTCAAATTTGCATAATGTACCATCTTGTGAGCTCCCTTCAGCAACCAAGGCCCAGTGCAGCTTGGAGGTTGTACACCCCAGAGTTGGCCAGGTTTTCACGAAATAGGAAGAGAGCAACCACCTGTACAGCCATCACATAGAGCAGTGCTCAATACAAGTGTTGCACTGAAGTTCCTGGCAGAGATTGTACCAGCTCCAGCAGACAAAAATTCCAGAAGAGTACAAACTGTCATGGGAACACCACAATACCTTGCAACACACCTGACAGGGATTATGAGTTAAAAGCCAATCGTTTTAAAACAATATAGGCCTTGTGATATCCCACTTGAAGAACAGTGACATGTGCTTAAGCATATACCCTACATATGTACAGTACATATACCTAGAGAATAAACAACACAGGTGGGAAAGGAAGGCTACAAATAGCAGAGCAGGTTGAGTTTCCCTAATTGCAAAAAGGCAGGAAGCCCAATGCAGGCAAAAGTCTGCATGTCCTGGAGGAGAAGTTACAGGTCAAAAGCATTAGGAAACATCAAAGAATACAAAAGAACATGTTTCAGAGTGACAAATCAGTTCTGTAGTAGTTTTGCTTCTAACAAGCAAAACTCAACAGAAGTATTTTTCATTGATTTCAGAATTTACCATTTCACAACACTCAAGTTGTATCATTGAGACCTGTACCTAAGAAATTTAAATCAAAACATGCCTCCAAATCGCAAGTAAATCTCAATTTTTCTGAATATGCTAAACCTATGATGCAAACTCTCTTATTTTCCTTGTATTGGCAAATTTATCTGTGTTTAAATACTCAAATGCAAACCTCAGAGTCTCCTATGTAAAGTACATCTTGAAGACTATGATTGCCAGAAGAGTCCTCCTAGCCCTTAGCTGCCTTTTAAAGCCTTAAGAAAACATACCTGAGGTTACGTGTCTCTTTCATTCTTTGTATTATCATTTATTGTAATGTTTATGAATGGGAGTTTGTCAACAGGACTCAAGCACCTGTCTGCTTTCACCAACATCAGATGTGAAATCTCCACCAGCCTTATGCAGTCATGGAGTATATCCAGATATCATTTGTGAATATACAGCATGAGACCTCAGCTTAGTCAGGCAGAGTAGTGATACCATAGCACGAACAATAGATCCCCAGCTATGAGGGCTCTGTTCATAAATGCAAGTACATTGAAATAGCTTAGGGATCAGTGCCTTTTCCGAGAAAAAATTCTTCTGTATTGCCACACATTGAACTTAAACCAGGCCATCTACCTGACAGCTTCAAAGACAGCCCTTATGCCCAGACAAGAGTGTGCCTTGCTATATACCAGTTAAACTACATCAGAATGTACAATCACGACTCCAGACATGTCTTTTCAGTAAAGCTACACGGAGTAGATATATGTGAGGATGGTATAAAGGACATAACACTGTACTTCCTCAGAATTGCATCGTCTACATTATTTAATGTGGGAATATAAAATTAAACTATTTCAAACAAAAGGGAATTCCCTGAAAATACAGGAGGGAGGCTATCAGCTGTGTCTCATACCCTACTTCTTGCCATCTATATTCCTCAAGGTAAGAAACTTCATTGTGTAGGAAAAGCAATTTTTTCCACCAGCTTTCCTACAATTCCTTAGCAACTAATTATTTTGTCTTACTCTAACTGTGCATGGGGGCTCCAAATTGCACCCAAAGCCACACAGAGAAACTGCAAACAGAACTTTTTTCACTCTCCCAGGTGCAGGACTCTTGTCATTTGTTACCCTCTAAATTATCTACAATTATTTTGTTTAGCAGGCTAATATGGGAACTCTGTTTAATATGACAGAAAGAACAATTTAACTGAGTTGTGCTTTGTATCATACATTAGCAATCAGCACGTTAATAAGTCTGGAAGATTCATATCAGTTTGAAAGGCAAAACCTACACAAAACAATTAATTAAGAAAGTTAAAACAAATGAACTGCTCATGATGGAATTGGATCCATGAGATGAGCTGGTAAAAGCCCAGAAGGAAATACTCTAATTGAAAACGGCAGTAGAAGGCACATAGTACAGTTAAACATTATCTTATCAGAAAATTAGCAAAATGTAATTTTTTTTATTGGATTTTTACAGATGTTATTTTTAACCACATCAAAAAAACCCACCTCATGGCTATTGGCACAAATTGTCATAATTACTATAATTTGAAGTCTGAGCTGTGGAGTGACTGCTCAGATAACTATCTCGTCCTCCTTATGCTGTATTAGGAAAGCAGCCGGGAGACATATCTTCTCATGTTTTGTTTTTTTTTTTTTTACTAGCTTTGGACTTCATTTGTGTCTATTATCCAATCTCATTCTTGAGAATACTAAAGAATAAATTCTTTTCCCGTACCTGAAACACTGGAGAAAACCAAGAGGTTAACATTAAGAGAGGTAAAGTTGACTTTAATTAACATACCAATTACCTCCCATTTGCAAGCAAATTGTTTTATTTCCTTCCATATGCTCCCTGGGGAAGTCTATCTTTTTTTTTTCTATACATGGTCAATGACTTTGGGAGGAAGAATCAAGATCTGTGTTCTTAAATGAAGAGAGAATCAGAAGAGAAATAGTTGGCATGGTAGCCTATGCCCCAGGAACCCCATGCTGTGGGGTTACCAGCCTTTCTAGCCTTGCAAATTGGTGAGAAAATGCTTTACACGTTGTGAATTGCACAATAGTGGGAAATTACCTATCTATTTTGATTGTTTTTTCTAATATCCCAATTCTTTAAAACATATACACATTAAAGAATGTGTCCTTCCTTGAAATGAATAATTGGGGAAGTTAAAATTAAGGGGGTGGGGGGGAAAAACAGCCCACAAATGGGAAAATTATTCCTTATGCACACAACTTTGCAGCATTTTGATAATATGCAGCCAAAACATACTTTGAACTGTGGTTTCACTTGCTCCTATGAAAGCTAAGCTAGGTTAGAAGTTATCAGAATTTCAATGAAGGATTTTCCAAGGAAATCTTAGTGGTGCTAGTAAATCAGTAAGTGATGCTCTTCCTGTAAGTCAGGAAGAGCACAGCCTCTTCCCCAAGGTATCGCAGTCCTTTTCTGTAGCGCTGCCATTCTCAGAAACAAATAACACAGGTCCTGGATCTGTGCACTTGGTACCCTCTAAGAGATCCTACAGTACCCTTTTTTCTGGACTAGAGTTCTTCCTCTGAGAATGAGAAACAGGAGTCAAAGTGAGCAACAGTTATAGCTACAAATATGACAAGTATAACATACATGTAAGCCTGAGATGCCTTGTGCTGTCTCCTGCGTGGCCTCCACCTGCCCCAACAGGAGGAAGTTCTCTGCAATGTCCTGCAAGAGACCTGCTTGTCCTGTCCTAGAACCTCTCAACAGGACCTGATCTTCATAGGAAAATCAGCAAGTAGATAAGCATTGTCCCTACTTTATTCACGGGTAAACTTAGTTATAGACAGAATAAATAAAATCCTACAACTCCCTCTAGAAATAAGTGAATACCAGGAACTGGAATATTCCAATTACTGATGAATCTTACACTATGAATAATCAAAAATTCAAAGTTGCAAATCAAAGGGACACACCAGCCCTGCCCTCTCACAAGAAAAAGAATTCAGAAGGTGAAAGCAGGATGCAGTACATAGCCCAGAAAGGTTACCCAGGTGTAATTCTGTAACTTTACCATGCTGTGAAAACTATATGGGTCATATGATCAGTAGATCTAATATCCAGGAGGTCTTGCCAGCATCCCACAGGTGTGCACAGTAGTGCAGTATGTGAAAGGAAAGCAATTATGTGGGTGGGTACACATACAAAATGGTGTTTCTAAATCCTGGATGAATTCATTCCATGCATCTACATCCATTTCACATTGAGGAATTAGATAAAGGGGAAGAGGAAGGAAAAAAAATCTCTTAAATATACCTGAGCATGAATGCTGCTCTTTGGCTGCCTCTGTCCTCAAGAATTTCACCCTTCCCTAAGACTTACTTCAGCAGACCCCTCTGTAAATCAGCACTGACAGGCCCAACCCAGGCATCCTGGGGTCAATACACAACTTGTTGTTGACTTCAACCCCACCACCTATGCACACTTTGTTTCTAGACTGCAGGGAGGGAGCTACAAGTAGGAAGAAAGTGAGAGAGAGGCATTCCCCCCTCTTTCCAGTTTAATTGACAGGAGGGATTTTCTTGGGGATTTTAACTTGAAAACCAAACAATAAGCTACAATCCGGCCATTGTTCTGGTCACTTTACTCACATGTTACAGAACTTTATTTTATTCTGTGTCAGTTTTTGTCCTCTCAGTTTGCACTTGTAGAGGTAGAGACCTGGCTATGCATCCGTGTTTTTGGAGTGCTTTCACAATGCAAAGGAGTGGTTATACTGCAAGCAGACTAGTGTGACAAAGTGACAATATAGCAGGCCAGCAAGGAGGGCACTAAAAGTTGAAGTGAGGACTCTTGGATCTCAGAGAACACAAACTACAGAGTTGGACTTTGTGTGTGGAGAAGGAAGAGAAGACCAGAAGTCATATCCCTGTATCACACTACCCTCTGCAAAGTATATGCTTAGAGATAAATATCAAGCAACAGGTGATTGTTGCATTAAATTATCTTACACCTGATGGGTCAGGAATGCAGAATACAATCTCTTCTTAAGTGCAGAAAAATTGGTGCTGAGAAATTGGATTAACCTCCTTTGCTGAGGAATACTTTAATCTTCTCTGTACCTCTCCAATTTCTTGTTGGTTTTCAAAGGCACGCTTTGCTTAGTGCCCTTCCCTGTTTGCAAATAAAGGGCTGTCTTCTGCAGTCCTTTCCTTGAATTATTGAATCTGGACCTTAAGCTGCAATATATTATTTCTATACAAAATTTTTCCCTGTTACAAGTACGCTTAGACTTCAGTGATTCTAGCAAAATGTTAGATTTAGTGATTATTAATATTAATGGACAGCAAATACATTTTATGGATATCTTAGATGATAGTGTGATAGTAGTATCCAAGTATATTAGATAGCAATTTTTTTTCCTGAATCTCAGTGTCTGGAATCAAGTTCAATATATGAATTAAAAAACAAACTTGTAACTCACAATATTTCAGGAAAGCCCTGAAGATAAAGCCTGAGTGAAACTTAAAAACTCATAAGGCAAAACAATATTTACTGAGCAGATCAAAGGCATGCAGTTCACATGGGATGTGACATCTCTATGTTTTTCTTATGCCCTCTCTTCTCCTTGCTCCATAACCCCATTTTCATTTCATCAACAACACCCCCATTTCTACCCTCATAATTTGGTAAATCTGTCTCGTGCCCCCTGTCTATTGTACCCCAGCTGTCTTCTAGCATTTCCCCTGGCATTTGGCCTGCACAACGCTTCAGATGCCCCAAGCAGACAATGTCTGAGTGGATCCATTCCTCTTTGTTCCCAGGACTGTCAAATGCATTTCACACTCAGCAGAGCTCTTGTGCACCATGTATGACGAAGCCCAAACTCAGTCATGCTTTCAGCTACCTGATCACCACAGGTGCCAAGGAACACAAAGCATAAATGAGCTTCATTTTTATTTCAAACCCTAAATTCTTAAAGTGTGAAGGAATTTCTTATAAGGTCCGAAGGACTTATAAATTCCCTAGAAAATTACTCTCCAGTAAAGCAATTCATATAAATACATCTATATGTGTATATAAACAAATCTCCAGCCACACTCCAAAACTCCATCCCCATGGGCTGCCTAAAGAGAGTAACTCCTTTTACAAGCCCTAAATAACTCAAGCCATCTGGGAGAAGGAAACCGCGGCATTTAACTTTTTCTGTTTTTCCCTTTTGCACTTCATTTAGCCCTTTCTGCCCATGCCTGCTGCAGCCCAGGGTGCTCCCCTATCCCCAGGATTAGGGGAGATCTCCGCCGATTGCTCACACCTGCACCTCAGCCCAGCTCTGTTCCGCTCTGTGCACTCAGCCGTGCCTCCGTAAGGCCATCAGCTCCCAGGCTGACAGGCAAACACAGACCCACCTGATGGGTCAGACCAGACACCTGCAAGTGGGCTGGAGCAGGAAGGAGAGGGGAGAGGGAGGAAGGGAAGAGGTGGAATTACACAATTAAAAGACCAGGTTGATGTTTTGAAGGGGAGGAGTAATACCTGCTACCCACAGGTACATAACAAACACCTGACTGTGAAACCAGCACTCCTGTACAACTCCCAGGGAAGTTGTTTGTTTCTTTAATACCCAGTGGAGTAGGTCCCATTGATAGAAATCAATCTACTGGTTTCAAAACAAGAAGTCAGATCTCCTAACAGCTACTGCTTAGGGAATCTAAATTGAATTTGCCACCAAATCTCCATTACCAAAATGTAAAAAAAGACTGGTGAAATACTACACTATTGCTTTGTCATAGATGCACCCTGAATAAATTAAGATGATTGATTTTCCTTTGTTTCAATTATATTTGTGAAATGAAAACATGAAACAGTCACTCTCCTATGGCTGGATTATGCCGGTGCCAGACAATTGCCTATTACTGAATGTGGAGAGCACCCTAAAACATCCATGTCCAAATATGATCAGAAGGGTGTATTGATGCATCAGTGATTACTTCTAACAAAGAGCACACAAATCCCAAATGTATGTGATTGCTGCTGTCTCCAAGTACATAGGTGTGTAACAGCAGTGCTCCTGAGAGAGTATCACAACTTTTACACAAGTGTCATTGCACAAGGCTCAGCATCCATTCATCATCTGAGAAGAGCAAAACTGTTAAAAAAAAAACAAAAACCAAAAACAACAAAACACATGTAGAAGACAATGTCAGAAACAGGTATCTGATCCTGCCTATTTCCTGTTTTAAAATTCATTTCAGATTAATTCACTGTAGGAAGAGGGTCTTACCTCATTATTAATATTATTTTAAATCTTGTCCTGAAAACTGACAAAACTCAGGCCTCAACTGATATTATTAACTTCTGGGCCATCCATTCAAAGATAAAGATGTGCCCTTGAAGCAGTTTTAGCTCTAACATGGGAACTGAGGTTTAAAGGCAGCAGTTAGAGAGGATGGCAGCAACCTGTGCCTCTTCAGGCAGCACTGAGGCCTAAGATCAATTATTCTCTACTGTTACTCCTTGTTTCTAACAATTGTACAAAGTGCAGAAACCTAATGTTGATACAGGAAAGAGAAGATATCTCCTTGCCTTGTAAAGGGACAGACAATAAAGCTCTGTGACCTTGAGCTACTCCAGGACAGATCACGGGCACTCTCCTTTCCAGAGCACTCTGGACTACAGGACTAAACAGCCTTATTTTGCTCCAGCCATGGCCTTTACCCTTGTAGCAACATCAGCACGGCCAGAGCACCCAAAACATTTGTGAGAACCACCTCAACATTTATCTGCCAGAGAGGCAGACAGGATGTGTTGAGGTGAGGATATGCACAGGGGAAATGTAGAGGCAACTGGCAAAGTCTGTGTGTATCCAGTGTCCACCCGAGACTTCTCACAAGTGGAGTACCCATGTAAGGCACTGAGGAAGTCAGAGATAATCAGACACCATGGTTCCTTTGGACAGACTGCATCACACAGCCTTAACATGCCAAGGGCTCTTTTCTTTCTTACTGGAAGTATTGCATTACCAGTGATGTCACATTGGCATGATTCCCATCCAAGTACAGGTTGGTGACACTCTACCTCTGAGCAAGGAAAAAGTTTATCCCAACTTTTCCTGTACTTCTTTCTATGACCAGCAAGGAGCAGAAATTGCCAAACTCTTTGGATGTATCTGGTGCACAATCACATGTAAAATCTCTGAATACCCAGCAGCATGTTGACAGTCATTGCTGAGTCTTGGATATAATTTTGCAGCTAAAATCAAAGTAAGAAACAATTAGCATCATCCCACTTTGTAATAGAGTGTTTTATCAGTTGAGTAGAATGCAGACCATAATTATATGGCTATATCCAGAGATTACACACTGCGTCAAATGTCAAATCACATCGTGTTAACCACCAAGTTATCCTGAAATTGTTCAGCGACAAACGAGAAAGAATTTGGTCTCTCTCTGTGTGGTCTCTCTGCTGGGTGCATATTTTCCAGCTGTTATCCCCCTGACCTGCATACCTGCCGTGGACTCCTTCAAGCTTATCAATCAAACCAGCGAACAGAAAGCCTAGCCTGACATCTGACCAGCTAACAGGAAGCGAGCAGTAACCCTCTGCTATCTAGTCCCTTTCTACTTATCCCCATGATGTAGGAAATGAACCAACACCTTGCAGAAGAATAATGAATGGAACTGACGGATCAAGGTCAAACAGGCCTGACAGGTCCTTAAAAAATAAAAAAAAAAAAAAAAAGAAGAAGAAAAAACCACTAACATGAACTCCTTGTTTACTCTCAAAGTCAAACCAATACAGTCAACATTCACTTACAAATGATTAATGTAGAATGTAAACTTCCTGTTATTTCTCTGGTTTGAGAACGAGGAATAAGTAGTGAACTTCATGAAGGTTTGTTTTTTTTTTTCACTACAGGCCCAGAAAACATTAGATCAGCTACTTGTGCCTTTGAAAGATTATTTCTACAGGGCACATGGCCTCTCTCTTGCTAAGCATTGACTTTTATTTAGGGAATATAATATTTTTAAGGAAAAAAACACCAAAAGCAATAGGTTTCCGTGCTCTTCTGCTTTAAAAGTATTAAACCCATTCACATAAGAGGAAAACTGAAATAAGATATTATTAGATGACTGGAAGGACAGAAAAGGGTATTGAGGCCAGACCTGTGGAAATTACAATAGTCAAGTATAAAACATTTCATCCCAGCCATCTGCAGAAGCACCAGTCTATACATCTTCCTATGATCTCCCTCTGGAGACTCAGGAAATATGTTTGGTTTTCAACTTATGGGTGGCATTTTTAAAATTTTCCTTTTAGAATAGTCAAATAGCTGTAAACAGCCCCAGCCAGAATTTTAGTCTATTTAGTGTTGTCAAATTTTGAAAGTGTTCTTTTCTAATCTATTGGCACTTGAAGTTTTCCACATCAGTGGAATGCAAAACGTAATGAGTGAGTCTTCTTTCACTATCTCCAGTCTTAGAAGTGATCCATAGGTATAACAAGAAAGATTAACATCACCTTCAACCAAGGATGATCTAAGTTGCATTAACAAAATTCAAAGAAGCCAACTTTCTTTTAAGCCAATAAGAAGAAATTGGGAAGGAAATCCAGGTGTATGTTGATTTTTAAACCACTATATAAAACTGGATCTGTATCCCTTGAGGAAAAAAAAAAAAAAAGACGACTGCACCATGCTCGGCATTTATCTTTTTCTTTAACCTATATCCTCCCTTTCAGCTGTATGCCACCATCTCTCTGAATCTGAGGAAAATGTTTTTTATAGGAATGTGTTGTCCAATTTTAATAGAAACTTAAAATAACCACCAGATGTTTATAAAAAAAGAACAGAGACAAGATTAAGAGGCTTAATTAACCACACCTATGCAACATGAGGTGCTTAAGCAGTGACAGCAAAGAGATTCCTTTCCTCAGAAAAGATCAGATATGAGCAAGTACTGAAGCATTAGCAGGGCCCACCTGTGTGTTAGTCTTAGACCACACTAATGTAAGTTTGCTTTTTTAATTATATATTTATTTTGCACAGAATAGGGAATGATGAGAATATAAAGGATAACTCTAGACACCCTTTAATAACTTTCTTGTATAAAAATTCATTAGCATTCCACAAATAATGAGCCTTTTAAATCAAATTGAATGCATTGGTTGAGTTGGCTTTCTGAGATTTGTCTCCTCCTCTCCCCATCCAACACTTCAAAGGAATGTCTCTTTTCTATTAAAAGTCTGTGTCTTGTAAAAATTTACCACACCCTAGGATTTCCCCCTCTTGGAATAACACTATTCAAACTTGTGATTTGGGCATCCTACTTTTAGATATTTCCAGAACAGCCACAACTGGAATGTGATTGATCAGAGAAGGAAGAGGAGGGTGTGTTTTGATAATTGTACTTTCTCCCTCTCCATAAATCACAGAAATTCAATACAAAAGAGGTCTTCCACAACCCAGAGAGAGGTGTCACACAGAAGTCTGGTAACTCCTTCCCAGCCCAGCAAGATACAGCTCTGAGGTGAAAAAACATGTGCGTAAACAGACCAGGACTGGCCTCTGAACATGGCTGTGTAACACCAGGGAAACAAAGGGGCCAGCTGGGCCCTCAAAGGTCAGTGTTGGGGGAGCTTTGGTACAATCTTCCAGAAGGCAAAACCCAAACTAGCTGAAGTTGGAATCAGATAGAATTCAAAATGGGGTAGACTGCGAAATGGGATTTATATCCAAATACTGCTAGAGACAGCAACAACACACTTGATGATGTAGTGCAATGCTAAAAGAAATAGTGCTGCCTTTATTTGAGCCTCTTCACACACTTACAGCATAACAAAACTTTGGATGTGCCAATAACTCTGGAAACTTACTGTCCAGCTTTCCAGACCACGCTCAGACAGAAAATCACTGCTGATTTTTCGTGCATATTAATCCACCATAACAAAATGAAGACCTTAATTTAGCAGTTCCTACTTCATTGTCTCAGAGTTTTTGCAGAAACAGTAAATTTAAATTAAATATTTCTAATTTGGGGGGTATAATTAAGCAGGAAAAGTGGAGACTGGAAGTGTAATTTGATATATCAAACTGAATGTGAGTCAGACATGATTGGAACATTCTGAACAGGAACTTCAATATTAGTTTTAAAAAATAGGCTCACATAATATACAAGCTGGCTAGAAGTAGGCAAAGAACAGAAAGTTGCCTAGCACAACCACCTTTTCTTTTGTGATTTTGGTTAAAGCTTTAGATTCTAACTCTATGCAGCCCAAACTGCCATTAATATGTGCAAGGATCTGGCCAAGACACAAACACATACACAATAAACAAGGATGTCTGCCACGTGCCACTTGGACCTTGCAATACTCACCTTTGTGTGCCTATACCACGTTCATCATCATGATGCACATCAGAAACTATTGAACAGCTGCCTATTTGTCAATCCAGGGTGCATTCATCACCAGGACTGCATAAGCACAGCTGTTCACTTGGTGCTTTCTGCACAAAAACTCTAAGAAAATAAGGAGCAAGATGCACCAGTTATTACAGTCACCTATGTCACGGAAAGGGCCTCAGTATCAGACTCTGTTTTCCTGATTCAGAGAATATAGATGTGTACAATGCTGTGTCACTTCCTCAGATGAAAGGAAAAGGCTTCCATCTACAGTTCGTTAAACACAATTTTACCTTTGCAATGTCTTCTATGCTAGAAATAAATAGCAGCTTGATTATCTTTATTTTTAAAGGATCACGTTTTTTATCCTCAAGGACAGATAAAGCCTCCAAATGAAGAGCATACCAGACAATTATTTTTAAATATATGTGTCTCTGAGTCACAGTATGTAAAAGAGAGATCTCACCCCACATGCACACACACCAGAAAGGAAATTAAAAAAGAAGAATAAGGAAAGGAAAAAAGACACCTTTTCTTTCCGAGTGCAAACTGCACACAACACTAGGGGTATTTCAGTAAAAAACACTGATTGCATCGCTGTTTGAGTTCAGATTCACTCTAACTTTCAATCACGTCACCTGTACTCTTCCAAAACAGATTCAAAGGTCTAAAAGAGCAACTTGATAACAGAGAGGGACATTTATTTATTTATTTATTAAAAGGACATTTTTCCCAGACTTTAACTAAACCTCATCCACTCTTGTCACTCTGGGCAGACAGTTGAAAGCAATATTAGAGGAGGTAATTGCATAGATCAGTCAACAGCCTTTGTCCCCTTGCCACTGAGACTTACAGTAAAATGGGCACAAGAAAACATTGTACTGGATTAAAGGCAGGTCTTTTCTCCAGTTGCTTGCTGCTTACCAGCTGTTGTGTTCAATGGCAGGGACAGAAGCTCTTCTGGTATCTATAGGAGAAATCTAGCCTGACACTGGCTCTTCCCCCCCACCC
>VZRZ01003747.1:605003-688424 GCA_013398175.1 Climacteris rufus | reverse complement strand
ACACTGGCTCTTCCCCCCCACCCCCTCCCCTTCCCCCTCCTCTCTAGGTTTGAAACAGATTACTCTTTGTTTTTTAAGCGAAACTTTACCAAAAAGTATTCTATCTTGTCATCTACCATTAAGTCATTAATCATGTGTGCAGAGCACTTTACTAGCTATGAATTTGTAGGATTCTGCGTTTACAAGAACGCCATCGCTGTAATTTCACAGACTGACAAATATTTTTCTGAACCCTTTGATCTTATTTGGAGCAACTCATGAAAAGGCTCAGAGTAGCTACTTAAACAAACAGTACAGGGAACAGACAAATTTTATTAACATTTGATTGTAAATCACTGGCAGCAGCCCACATGCTGATAAAAACAGATACTGCACTGTCAAAGCAAAACTGTACCTGTTATGAACATACCAGAACAGTTGCAAGAAAGCTCCAAGTGTACCCTGTGACAGAATTACAGCAGCAAAGTACAGTGAGATTGAATACAAATCAAAGGGCACTGAACAGATATGCAACATTAGAATTAAAAAGTCAAAAAGTAGAAATTGTTTCGTGTCAGAACATACACCATCAGCACCATCTTTAGGAGGGGAGTCATCACTCAGGTTTTGACAGCACAGACTGTAAATGGATTCTGTTTCCACAATAGTACATTTTATTTTCACATTCTGACCTAATTCAAAAGCACTGAAAAGCACAGTGTTGAGACTGGCACTGGAATTGTTAAGCCAAGTCCTATCATTTCAATCATGCAGCAGTTTAGTCGGACTATTACAAACAGCAAAACAATATCAGCTCCATTGCAGCATTTGCATCACATTAATGCTTTTTGTGAGAAAACATTCAAAGCCATCTCATTTACCTTCCCACCTGGAAGTCACATACAAGAGAGTTGAAATATGTATTATGTTCACTGATTATTTTCTAAGCTGCTACTACCTCAGAAACCACGATCTGAACCCTCATTCTGAAATAATTACTCTACCATTGTTTTTTTTTAACTGAAGCTTCTGAAAATAATACTGAAAGGTATACAAGAAGTTATAAATATTTTTTAATAAATAAATAAATTTCTGCATCCATGATCAAGGCAGACCCTAAACAAATTATACAAATTTTTGTTACCTTTATAGAAATTTTGATCCAAGTTTCTGATCCACGTTTTGTGGTTAAGTACTTATCCTCATGGACTGAGACAAAACCTCAGACCCAAAGAATTGTAAAAGTTTGAAACCACTTACAAAAACTTGTGTCTGAACTGCAGTAAGGATACTTTTAGTTTTCCTTTCACTTCATTTTTATGAGTAACAAGTTTAGACTTGAACAAATACCTAAACTCCAAAGTTTTCTGAGCAGGTGACTCCAAGTTAGCTTCCTGCTAGAAAGGGAAGTAGTGCATAAATGTACGGCCACAGCAGCAGAAAGTTTAAGAAAGGAAACCCCTTCCTCTCCATCGTCTCACCCATTCTCACTCCTGCCCTTTGTCACACTTTGCCACCTTGTTTCCTGCACCAGTGTAGTGGGTGAAAATTTAATCTGGCTTCCCCACCAAGACCTACACCATGTGCCTGGGAGCTGCTTCAGCATTTCTCCTGCTCTGCACACCAATCCTTCCCCAAGCAACACCCACTGGGGCCTCTTTGGAAAAGGACTGGAATTCCTGAGTATTTGCCTTTGTTTAGAGTGGAAACAAGCGATTAACTCTCTTACTGTTAATGGAAGTTAAGGGCAGTGGTTAAACTTGCCACTTTCAGCAGGGTTTAACACACCTGAGAACACCACCTTTCACAGAAGGAAACAAGAAAACATGCCAGCATTAAAGAAGCGGTTGGATTTGATGTAACAGCCCTTTTTGTAAGGTTAGCTGCATTGAAGTCTGTAGAGTCAGGGCTGGAGTCACAAAAACACCTCGAAAGGAGCTTACTCACTTAGCTTTTACATTAGGAGACTTCCCAAAAAAGTCAAGTCCTAGAAGCCTGTGGCACAGCTGTATAACAACACACCATTGTCCCAGGATACCATTGTGCAAAAATCCTCACATTACCTTTAAAAACGGTCCTTGGAAATGGGTAGTTGCATGAACTCCTTGTGAGACACTTTTTATCTCTACGTTCCCATATAGATCCACCTCAGTTCAGGGAAGATCAATATTGGTACTACAGACAGACAAACACATCCCAAAGGATGCAGATTTAATCTAGGAAAGGCTGCACATGCCTTTTGATTGTCCCCTTTTGGCTCTCAATTGTGGCCACATCAGGGCACACAAACAGTTACTTACATGCCTCACCTGAACTTGCAATTAAGATTCAATATCTTTATATAAAGCCATTGGATGTTGAGCCTGAATCTTGTTGTCCTTTAACAGATAAACATATAGAGTACAGAACAGTGTTCAGCTGCTAGAAGAGCTGGTCTTATTTCAGATACCACATCACTGCTTACAGATTGGGTGAATTCACTCTACTACACCAACCTGAGGAGCAAATCAAAGAATAGGACCCCCAGGAATTTGCAGATGCAAAACAGTGGGTTACAGTTGCTTGGCCAATTTGCAAGCCAAGTTACCACAACTGCACAGGAGGAAGGGAAACAGCCAGTCAGCTGTGGATTTGCATATGTAATTAGCAGGGTTAAACAGAAAGACACATGTAAGTTTTACCCATAAGTGTTTTTGCATGTGTACACATACACAGGGCAGAAAAATGGGTCTTGGAAGTGTCCTGGTAAAACAACAAAAAGTAAGAGCTCCACGACACAGAGAGCCTGGGCAAAGGGCCAGGAGCTCCTGAGTTGTAATCTCATCTGTGCAACTGAATCACTGTGGGTTTAGGGAAGTAATTAAACTTTCCACTGTCTTGGTTTTCTACTTGTGTTAGATACAGCCCAGTATTTTTCCCTTTATATATGAGAAGGGTAAATAAAGATAAGAGCTAATACTTTACTGCCTGATCTTTGCATTTTAAAGCGCCAAGTACAGTAATTTCCTTACATTACTCCATTCTAGATTTCTTCTTTCATCCCACAGATATACAATGACAATTGCAGAGGATACCACAGATTTATGAAACCTTCAGTGAAAGCACTACACAAAACCAACTGAAATTTATGATTTCAATGACTAAGATCATGGAATTTTAAGACCATTTTATACTAGAAAGTAGTTTCTCAGGGCACAGTCTTACTTTTACATTAGTTTGGTATGATGGAGATGTTGCTATCTCCTGTGGTGCTAGATATTTTATAAACCTCTATTAATGACCAAAAAGGAGGTTGTAATCTACTACATACCCAGTGAGCTCGATTACTTCATCCTTTTACATAATTTTCTTTAAAGATGAATCAATAACATAACAGCTCTAAATCCTTTTAGGACCTTACAAATAAGCTGTAAATCAACCACAAACAGAAGCCAGGGTTCAGAGTGAAAGGCTACTCTGAGATATGATTTGCTTTCTTTGGCCCTTGCAAAACAAAGTCGCACAGTTAAACTTAACCCTGCTTGACCAATGTCAGTTAAAAACATATCAGTGTAAAAAGGAAAAACAGACCTTCTACAGCTGGTAAAACAGCTCAACTTATATCCTGTTCTACAGTGACTTATACACAATCATTAGTATTGTAATTTACAGCTCCTAATACAACTCTTACCACCTCTTTTTTGATGTATAATGGGCTGCAAACTGCACAGAAGTGACTGAACCAACCTCTTCAAGGGAAGCGCTACCTGAAAGACTGGATGAGATGGACACAGCTGAAAGGTCATAGGAGGTGAGAACTCATGCAAGGTAGTGTAGGTCCTTTCCTTGTTACTAAACTGTAAACCCTAATTACAATCTCTTTTTACCTGTGAGCTGACTTGGTATTTCTGTCCTTGAATCTGCCCCAAATAAATATCTCCTCCATGGAGAAAGGGGAAAATAAGATGTGAATTACCTCTGTAAACTAAATTGAAGTGTTCCTATTTAAAGTTTATTGCATCCATTATTTCCATAGAGCATGACTGTTTCCAGCAAATGCCTGTAAGAATGCCAGCCCTTTTGTATTGCCTGCAATTAGCTTATCTCCAATTATATAAACAGGTACATGATGACAGTCTTCGGTAATAGAGGTATTATGGGGAAAATAAGGTTTGCTTTACTTTGAGTGTAGGTCTTAGTAGAAAACAGATTAAAGCTTATGTGGATATACAAAATAATAGATAGGCTAATTCTATTGTCTGCTTCTCCTAAATTATTTTATTAGATGGAACATATTAATTATAATGAAATAGAACCCCTGACTCTCTTGCCTTCTAATGAAAATTCCTTTGTACGATCACGGCAGGATTTCCCACCATTTTCTCTTTCTGATGAAATTAACTCCCTATGGTTGGCCATCAGGATAAGCTCATTTTAGCCAATCAGCTTGGGAGCTGCCATTTACCTCACAAAGAGAGAAAAAGGTATCTGCTGTCATAGCAACGAGTGGCTTTGCTCTGATCATCTTTGGATCCTTTAGCATAATGAAAAACACCGGCTTGCTTTTTAGATGATTAATCTTTTCCCCTGTGAACCTACTTGAATACATTAGCAAAACAAGTATGAAAAATTTGTTTATCCCAAGATAATCATTAGAAAATTACCTGCAAGAGTAATTCTCATTAGGGCAGAGTTTGTGAATAGGAGACCATATGGTGAATGAAAACAGCAAGAAGCAATAAAATCTCAAAGCTGCAACAGGTTGCAAACTTTACCAAGTTTCAGACTGAAAGTTGAAATTGGTTAAGTTTCAAAAGCTGTGAAAATTTGTTTTCTTCATAAAATTTGAGCTAGGTTATAAGAGAAACACTCAACAGATTCTACAACCTAAGCAGACAATCCTTTTGCGTGTGACCAGTTGTGATAATTCCAGAGGGACTGATTCCAACTGCATCTTGCAGCCCTGGAGAATCTTAACTTCCATGGTGGTAAGCTCAGAGCTGAAATTATAGAACCAGATTCTTATCTTACACTAGCATGAATTTAGATTTTATTATTTTGATATTTAAATGGCAGTGTAAAATTAAAATTATAGAAGATGATGTACAACTTTTGAGAAACAACTCTAGGAGAATATGTAAGAGAAACTTAGGATTTCATAATACACTCTCTGACTTCTTTGGTATTCAAAATCTTATTTTAGCTATGTAAATGATGAGAAGTTAATATTATACTGGGGCAAGGTGAAAGAAAAGTGAGATCATTTGCAGTATTGAAATAGTTTAATTATGTTATACCCACAAGAAGTCCCAGTAGAACAGATTTGGAATTCATACTATGTAAAGCTAAAATGACTCCTTCAGTTTCAACAAATCATTAGAAAAAGATAGAAAAAAAAAAAAAGAGAGTAAGAGATAAAAATTCCTACGAGGTATCAGCTTGTTTCTGAGAGCAAAACCTGACGTGATTCTGTGGAGTCTGTCACAGTACACTGGAGCAGCGCTGCTCATAGCAAAGGATGTTACTCTCAATTCTCTTGTGTAAACACATAGATTTCTCACCTTAGCAAGAAGTTTTTTTCCAAACTGGATTGTTTGGATAACTTTCTAGTCATAAGCCTAAGATAAATAAATCAGTAATATCCTCTGTTACCACACTGTGTTACCACAAAGGAAAAAAAATACCGTGATTCTAACTCTTTTTAAAGTAAATGTAGTATTATAACATCCGACAGGAACATAGAGTGCCATCATTTAATCTCACTGCCATCATACATTGTCCTCCAGGCTCAAACTTACCTGATAATAACAGAACTGTAAGGGGCCATTTCCCCCTTGCAGCACTTGCATTTGAATTCAGTGAATAAATAATAAATATTTCAGATCGATGACACAAGCAGTTCATTTTAAAGCTCTACCAGTGGTTATTAGCGGCTTGCTAATTACAAGAGTTTTAGGAGAGTATGATATTGAGTTTTGGGTCCATTTATTTATTTATTTTTGTCTTGACTGGTGAACACTTGCCTTATTCAGGCCATATCTCCTTCCTCAAACAGATTTTTAAGAGCTGTCACAGACACTAACTAGGCAATAAAGCACATCCATAATTACACATTTACCCGGGGTGAATCCAAACTAAGTCCTTTTATTTTTTTCCAAATGCTTACTTCTCAACAGAAAGGTGTCCCTTGCAAATTAAATTTACTGGATTTTCCAGGCTCTGGTTTTACTCCATTTGTTTATTTATAACCTCAAAGAGAAGCTGACTGATGAGCACAGAGAAGGACAAGGATGACATTTCCCACTGTAGGCAAATCTAGGAGCAAAGAAAACTCCTTAGCTATTTACAGCACTGTGCTTATAACAGATCTATATTTTGATCGTAAGAGTCTTACAAAATCTACCCATTTTCATCTCTCTTTAGGCTACTCCATGGAAATACCCACCAACAGATCAGAAAAATAGCAGTGTTCAGACATGGAGGAAAACCAGGAAAAGAAATCTCTAAATTTCCAGGTTTTGGGGGTACTTGTATCTGTTGGAATTTTAACTTGACTTTGCAGCTAACTTTTTCTACAGAAGACCTTAAATCTTTGATGAGTTTTGTATGAAATTCTAGTGAAAAATCTCAGGTCCCCAAACTGAACCTTTTTGATCCAAGATCTACATGGCAAGAGGTCCCAATCAACTGCTGTGTACAGCATGATCAAAATAAGCATGATTAGCATATTCAAAAATCCATTTTATTAAGCCAAGCCTCAAGTATTTAGCATGCACATTTTTCCAAGGCCCTTGATGGAACATTACCATCAGCACCAACCACTGAAAGCAAAGTGATAACAGATGCAATAGCATCTCCAGGGTGACCTCAGATTTTTATCCATATGAAGTAATTAATCCTTACTTTATATATGTCAGGGTATGTGTATGTGTTCATTCTGTTGTATTATCTTACCTATACTATCTACAGTTATCAAGTAAAACAACTGCAAACAGTAGTCCCCCAGTATTATTAACAGTACAGGAATGCACAGATTTAAAAACATACATCCTCTAAAATGTTTTTTCATGGTCATTTCTTACATTCATATTGTGTTAATTTAGCACTGACAAGAAAATTCCGTACATTTGATGAAGAGCTTTTTCCATACCCTTAATCTACCTCATACCAATCAGGAGAGGTGAAAAATACTCTTTAACAATTAGAACTCCACAGATACATGTTGTGCATTAAATGGTAACTATGTAATTAAAAGGAACAAATTTAAAATGACAACAATTGGTGCATCTCCAGCATTTAAAATGATTCAATTATTAATAATTCATGCTCAAAACCCCATATGTGGGCAATGAAGCAGAAGGAGAGATGAAAACGAAGTCTGATCCATGACTAACCTTACATCTGTACAGAGCCTGACTAAACAGAGCTACAGCATTATGTTTTCCACAACATTTACCCAAATACAGTAGGAAATTGTCATACCATAATATGTATTTGCAGTGATGCTCAACAGTTAGTTAATAGCATGGGGGTGGGGGAAAGCCATGCTAATGCACAAGAACTCAGTTATGTGTACAGTTCCATACCAAGTCCAATGAATAAGTGCACTGAGTGACCTAGATGCCTGAGAGATTTTAATTACATGTGCGATAAGGCAAATTTGCTTTAAAAATTTCAAGGACCCAGTCCAGTCTTCATGATTTCAGTGCCGATTTGAACAAAAATCAGGAAGTTTAATCTCTAGCACTCTATGGTCAGACTTTTAATGGGAAACAGTCATCCTTCAGAGATGCTAGTCTACATTTAAAATAGTAATTAGAAGATGATTCACATTGTCTCGTAGCTCACTTATCCCATCCAGCAACTTATTCTGAAATGTTATTAGATCTGCTCCCATGAATTTAGTCTGAACTAGAAATTTGCACAAGCAACTCAGAATACCATAAATGTCTTTGTGTCAATTCACCCTAAAAATCAAGCCTCCTACATGATATTTCAGCTGTTAACCTACAAAACCCAATTATTTAATTCTAGACCCAGGTTTTTGCTTTTCGCTCTTTTTTTTTAATCAGCTTTCCTTTTATAGCTTTCTTGACAAATTTGATGCTGCAATAATCTGCATATGAAAACGATGGCAGTGACGTGTCTGAGTTAGCTGCAAAGCCATTTTTCAAATAGCCCAAGTCAATGAAGCTGCACATTATGCTAAAGTCCTCCTGAGCCAAGAAGCTGTAAGAGAAGACTGAGGAGCACAAAAAGAGTAGAGGTGCTATCTCCTTCCATTAATGACAATAGAGGAATATTGAATAATTACTATCATTTGCACCACTGGAAAAAACTGTAAAAAGAGAGGGTATGGTCTAGAAGATCTCCCAGGGTAGAAATACACACTCAGTACCCTTAGAAAAACAAACCATAACAGGCATATGCAATGTTATACCTATCATTAAATGCCACAGATATTTAAGAAGTAGCCCACAATATATTTATGAAGAATAGCGGTAGAACATATCCGTATTTTCACCATTAAAATATATAGTTGATCTGCGTGTATTGAAAGAGATTACAAAGTTAGCATTTTAAGCACACTCAAAAAAAAGTGTCAAATAGATTTGTTTACTCCTGCGACCTTTTTGATGTCCTGGTTCTAATCATCGTTCCATATGTGGGGTGATGAGGGAAGAGACATGTTTATTCTGTGGCTGATTTATTACAAAATCAAGACCATTCAGATTCAAATTCCACCCCCTCTTTAAATACATTGTTGCTGTTCTCTTTTTCTCACAATTTGCCACCACATGTAAAGGTCAAGTCCACTGGTAAAGCAATTCATATGGTTATCCAGATCCTATCCAAGCTATAAATTAATGTGACATAAACTGCCTACAGCGTTTCTTCTATTTCTAATGTTATACACAGGCAAGTCTAGCCTGGTGTACTGATAATTAAAGTTAAAGCTGCAAACGCCTCCCCCAAGAGCACACACACCAAACAGGAAGTCAATTGGTTCCAGTATGGGACTTACTGAGGGAGACAAGCAATCACCTGTAGCAAGTATTAACTTTCAGCTTTCAGTAGAAAAATTAAGTATGTTTTGCCTCACAATTGCCACCTGTGATAATCACAGAGCGTGAAGCACCAAAGGAGGAAAAAAAAGCTGCAAAATTTCATCAGAATCCTGATGTTCCTGATTTTACACAAAGCAACCAGAAGAGCTGCAGGCTGGTCTCCTAATGCTCTGAAAATTAAGACTTCTGGAAATCACATGTGACCCTATTGTTTTTCAGAACTTGCTGTTTTCTTAAAAATCTCAAGCCCATGGTGGAACATGATGCATGCTCTGCAAATGGGCTTTACATTCTCTAGCTAAAAAGAGTTTGTTTATTTTGAAACCACAGACTGATCATCAATGATGCCCTCAAGAATAGTCAAAGGAGATTAAAACATGTGGGGTTTTTTTCATTTTTGGTACAGCTAACAGTTTGATTAGTAAACTTAATCCCATAAATAAACTGAAACAACTCTCCCTGCAGACTTCACTGGAAATGAGCTAATATGCACCTGCTGAAGATTCAACCCACAAGGAGGTAGTCTCCTTGGAAACTGCTCCTGATGGTCTGAAATACAATAGAAATAGTCACTGAAGAAACTTAGATTAGTGTAGGTGCTGGGAAAGGTGATGAAAGACCAGGATTTTACCCCAAAAATTAACTGTCTGAAGAGGGAACGCTCAGGTATGTTATATAGTATAAGTAGTCTAGGGAGTTCAGGGTAGACCCGGGAAGAAGATTCTATATTAAAGAAGAGAGACTTCTGAGCCTACAATATATCATCCATCCCTAAATAATTATTTCCTTCACAGAGATCCATGAGTGAACCTGACATCTTCAGTGCAGTTTAACCCATGAGAAGGTAGTTTACCCAGTGTGGCTCAAACTCTGCTCTAAGCCTGGACATTTACAGCACCTGTTAATATTTGCCTGTTCTCACATGTTTTTTAGAACATCTTTCATTCTTGACTAACATTACAAACAGCTACTTTCTGCTGTCCTCTCTCTCCTCCCAAGTCTTTCATAAAAGCTGTCGACTGATTTATTCAAGCACTTATCTTTTAACTTGCTGTCACTAGACAGGTGCACACTTGCAACAACCCTTGTAGCCGAGTCCATTTAACAGCTCTGTTAGGGGCCCATCCTCGCAAGACATTGAGCTGCACAGAATTCAGATAAACATCGAAAGCAATGATTTAGGGCTGTCTCTATCTTGCAGGCAGTGCTCAGTGCCTTAGGCATCAGTTTCCTTCTTGTTAAGAATATTGTAAAAGTTCCATCCCATATAACTATTTAAAGTTATTTTAATAGACTACATTACATGAACTTGATACGTAGTGGTTGAGTCAGAGGCTCCATTTGCTCCTGGGACTTCAGTCACAAAAGTAAATCCCTATAACACAGACAGATAAGAGAGTTTGGACAGTGTTAATGTCCAGGCCTGGGTGATCTTGTTTGCATATTTCAAACCCACTTGACCACACCTGCACTCAGATATTTTTTGTTGACATTTTATTGTCAGAGACTAGAGATGAAGAGGGAGGAAAAAAAAATGTAAAACAAATCCAGAGAGAGATTTACTCATTCTTTTAAAGTCACTAGGACAGTAAAGAAAAACCTAAAGAAGTAACTCACTTAAAGTAAGGTGTTTCCAGAATCCCTCTCTTCTTACCATTCTACACTACTCATATCACAGGGAGACCACCTTTGATAGGAACTGAATTTTGACTCTCTAGGGCAGTATGTAGGACAATAACCACAGATTACACAGCCACATTAAAAGTGCATTACTTAGGAGCTGCAGCAGAAGCTAATAGAGACATGTTCTCCAGAGATCACTTCAGCTGCAGGTGAATCTGAGATGACCTCAGATACATCTATGCACACTCCTTCTGTGCAAAAATCAAGCTCGTTGCAAGGAAAACACCATAATAGAATGCAAAGGGAAGGTTTAAACAGTTTCAATCTATCTCCCAGGGATCTTTCACTAGTTCTCCCACAAAAATTATCCAGAACTCTGCATCTGAAGTCTGGACTAAAGTTTTTTAGGCGGTGACAGAAGTCTTTATACAAAGGAAACCAAGTGCAGTCCCAGTGATTTCAAAGACAGAAGATTCTGTTTTGAGCACTGTAATGTTTCTTTCCGATTCCAGCCCAGTATCATACAGCTGAACACGTCCTGCAGCTACAGCCCAACAACTTGGCTAAAATATCCAGGCTCAATTAAAAAATCTTCATCTAGTGAAACATTTACTATGTATTCCAGGAGAAGTTACAAGATCACATTCAAACATATACATGCAGTGTTGCACACAAGATAAACAACATCATATGTAAAATTACCCCTCAGCTCCTGTAATTTAAATTCCTTTGGATTCGAACAATACGAGTATCTGCATGAAATCTGAAATCCTGAAGTATTAGAAAGCTCTTGAGTGTATTTTTTTTTACCCTAAAACATTAAATCAAATAATATGAAAACAAAACAAAGGATTCAAGTAACCAGAGTGGTAAGAAATTCAAACCAGCAATAAGTTCGAGTATATTTTCTTTCATTCATGTGGCATCATGACTACCTTTTCATTTTCTTATTCTTAACTGATATATCAGTAAAAAGGTCCTTGGCAAATATCTGCTTATGTAGTCAGACTTCTAATGCCCTTATTAATATACATTTAAATGTCTTATTTTCAAGTAATCCTCTAACTTACCTCTCAAATCAGTATTAGTTCACTTTTGGACCTTAGTCGGCAGCATATCCTTAACCTCAGATACGTTTTGTTTCCTTCACACAAGAAAACCGTGTGCAACCAATTCTCCTGCATGGTACGAGCCAGAAAGCCAAAAGCAAACAGTTCTGAGTTAGGACTGACAGAGACAGTCCTTCCTGGGAGGACTGTGGGATAGTTTTGTGCTAGGAGTGTGTGTGTTTCATCCATGGTTGTACCTTTTCAATGTTGCTGGCAGGTTGGAGAAGGGGCAATTCTGTGCTCATGTCCAGTTGCTTTTCAAGGCCTCAGGTTCAGAGGGCATCATCAAGATTTGGTCAGAAACAGATTGTCCTGACACAGTCCCCAGAGTCAGCTTTGGGAAATGGCTGCATACCCAGGAGAAGGTAATTTTTGAGGCACCCTAAGGAACAGCACTTAGAGTGGAGGGGACCATGGGGTAACATTTTTGTTACTTGCTTCAGGGCTGAAAGGAGGTTCACAACCCTGTCATTTCATTTATGGATGATGATACCCAGCATTTAGGACCAGATGTTTTTAAACATATTCTATGCTGAAAAGATGAAGGCTATTAATTTAATGAGACTCATACCTCACATAAATCCTGTAAGGACAAGCATGATGAGAACGAACTTCTCCCAAGTGACCAGACACATCAGTGCCATGCCACAGCAGGTTAGCTGTATCAGAGGTAGAAACGTAGGAATAATGACTACCAAAACCAGCAGAAAAACTCCACAGCATGCTGTGAGAAATGAGGAGATTTCATGTCATTGTTCTGAGGGTGAAGTGGGGACTGAGGCCTCTGGACCTGACCCAAAGACTTGTTGCCTCCCTCCTGCAGGGAGATGCAGTAGTGGCCCAGCTCAGAGTGAGCCTTTCCCATGCACAGGAAGGATTTCTACCCTGGTCTCAAGGAAGCTTTCTCACAATAAGTCCCCTTACTGCAAAACTATTTAGGACTGACCCAAAACCTGGACGTTTCTTGTCAGAAGGAGGGGCTGCTCTGGGCCAGAGTAGGGAGCTCCAGCCTCTCGCCTTCCTCCCCATAGCATTGCCACAAACTGGGTACCCCTCACCTTCCTACCCTCACAACATTGTCACAAACTGGGTGCCTCTCGGCTGGCTGCTGAAACAGGAGAGGCTCTTGTTCAGCCACTTCCTCAGAACAGGATTCCCCCCTTCCTGGACTTGATTGACATTGGATTTATTTCAAACCGTAAAGAATGAATGAAACCTGTGAATCTCAAGCCTCAGGGCCAGATTTATAGGCAGAAAGAGAATTCTGTGATCTTTTTCCATGTATTTATTGTTATGGTCGAAACAGGCCTCCTTCTACCAATCTGGTGACACTTATTGCTCACCTTTTCTCGTATGTCCTCAGGCACATGGAGTCACAGCAGAAGCAAGCCAGGCCTGGGACTTAGTGCAAAGTATTCCTTGTATAAAAAGCTCTCTGCTCCCTGGATTCCCTGGGTGAGGGCAGACAGCTGCCTCCCCACTGGTGTAGCTCAACCTAGTACCAGCAGGTGAAGAGCTGGAACAATTCTCAAGCTTTACAACCCACACTTAGCCATTTTGGAAAAACACGGTTTAAAAGCTTTTCCTCATCAAACAAGAAATAAAACACATCTTATAGAAAAAAGTCAAAATGTCCCTACCTATTACACCCACTACAGTGTTTTCCTTGAGTTTAGGCAGATTTCAAGTTGGACAAGCCACATAGTAAAGTTCTTCTTGCTCCTTAGTGAGGTGCTTCCCTTGGTTAAATACCTTTACAGCTCCCAAATTCAGGGAGATTTTTTTTGTTCTTTAACTACGTCCAGAAATTGGATCTCTTTCTGGCTAGTTACTAAAGAAGACACTTTTTCATATATAATATGTAGACACACATACTAATCAAACATCTACCACAGTCCCAATTTACTAATAGCAATTCAGTTGAAACAGTGACGCAGACAAGTCCTTTTTACTTTGCACTGAAAAATGTTAAGGATGCTCAAATACACAGTCACAGCTCTGCTTAGGGAGACTAGCTGCTTAAACTGTGATGACAGATGACTGTTTCACAGCTGAATATTCACTGTGTCCAAATTCTTCCTTTGAAGATACTTGTGTGATTAATTTGCTTTTTATCCAACTGTTAAACAAATTAAAGTTATTATGAGATATGGAAGAACAGGGTTCATTCCATTCCAAGCCTTCTGAAAACAAATATCATAAGTGTAAAGATGTGGGAGTGAGTTTCCTTGACTACTCAGTGTTCTTTTAACCTTAACTGGATCATGCCAGATCAAAAAAAAAGAATTAATTATTTTCACAACAAGAGTATGAATTATTCACAAGACACAGACCTCTGCTTAGAGCTGTGGGGGACTCTGAAACTACAGTTCCATTGATGGGAAAAATAAAAATGAAAATCATCTTTAGAAAGGGGGTGAAGAAGGAGTAAATAGATAAAGTTTTGTGAAAAACAGGCAGACAGAAGTAACCCCTCCATGGATCTTCCCCACCCTCAAGAACTCAGTTCCATTCTGAGTGAAACTTCTAGTGGTGGCAAAATTGCCTCCACTGAAATAAATAGAAAAATTCTAATTGCCACCAGCTGGGGTGGGACTTGATCCTGAGAAACTTCTTTAGCCTCAGCTAAATGGAAAGTACAGTCTAGATCCTACTCAGAGAATAGCACTTTTGCCTTCAATTCCTGCACACCTCAGAACAAGTTCCTGCTTTAAACTCTTTCATTTGCCATTTTCTCTGCTGTGGCCTGAAATATTTTGCTTTGAGACCGTTGAGAAGATGAATGCATTCAAAGACTTATTTTATTTAAAGGAGAAAAGTAGACTTTCTTAAAGAAGGAAAAAAAAAATTCTGCTCCCTGCTCTACCTGGCAAAGAAGAGAGCTGAGCTGGCTTTACTAATTTGTCCCAAGTGCTTGGAGAACATCTGATGGATTTTTACAAGATACCATGTTATTACTGCATTATTTTACCTGCTTCACTAAGCAGATTTTATGACAAGATTCTCAGGGAGCTCCTGCAGAGTGCAAAAAGGTAACTTTGCCTGAGCTGTCTGGGAGTCTGACACTAACCTTTCCAAACAGGTTTTGGTTTCTGCTCAGAGCAGGGGATTATTAATTGGTTGAATGAATCAGCCAGCACACCAAGGTATTACAAATACAATTACTTATCTCTTTACATTCAGGATGGACATCTAAGTGCCTGAACTTCTATGCTTTTACCTCCAGCAGCTTAAAAGGGGACTAGTGCCTGCATTGCTGGGCTTGTTTTTCTCCCTGAAGCCTGCAAGCTGCATCATGCCAGAACGTGGAACTCCTCTTAGATATCAAAACTTTCAGACAGCTACGTTCTAAAACAAACACCACCAAAGAATATGACAGCCCACACACCTTTAGGGCACTTACATTACAGACATCAGTGTATGTCAAAAAGGTTTAAGATGGGATAAAATAAACAGGCATAGAATTATTGTCCTTAATTATCCTATGGATTTTCCCCTTTTCCATTCCACATGGCCTTTTTTTTTTTAACACAGAACCAGAAAAACATGAACAATCAGCAACTCTGGGAATACGGTGAGAATCAGTGCAGTTGGACAAAATCTTTCCAGGAGCCTCAGAGCCAACCAGGGCTTGCCAAGGGGCCACCCACAAAAGTGTCTGGAGACCTCACCAGTGCAAATTAGATGAGTCCCTGGCTCCCTGGAGAGACAATGGAAAGAAACAGTTGCAGAGCCTAACTTAGTGTCTGTGCAGGACAGTCTGCCTATCATCATCTCCCTGATGTCAATCACTTTGAGACATGGTCCAGCATCTCGGAACAACAGGCTGTTCAGTACCATCTCCTCAGCAGGCCCTTCCCACGATCATCCTGAGTGTCAGCCAGGTCTCACAACACAGACACAAAAATAATCAAGGATATTGCCACTCCTAAATAATGGTAACATTTAATTCCAACAAACTTTGCCATTTTACACATCAAGTATTAGAACCCTCTTTCTTTTCCTGGACTTCTCAGAAAGACACCTATGGATGCTGTGTGCAAGCACTAACTTGTCACCTCCCCATTCCTTTTCCTTCTCCGTTGCATTTAATTATTTCATTTCAATGCCTAATATAGTATATAGGATAAGGAAAATGTAACAACTGTTGAAAAACTCTGAATATATGAATTGATAAATAAACATCACAAAGCCATCATCACCACCATTGCAAATGTTAGAGACACAAACAAGTTGGACAGATGCACCTGAAACTTTAGTAAGTCAATTCAAAACAATTCAATGTAATGTTTGGATCATTTATTCTGAGCAGGGTCTTTAACTGCCCTACAAATTCCTCTTTATTATTGATTAATGTGTGTGAGATACGTATGAGGTATGAACAAAATAAACATCCTCCAGGATGTTTAATTGCATACAATTAAAAGAAAAAAGTAAAAAACCAAACCAAAAAACTGATGGGGTCAAGTAAATATTGTACAAATTTTCTTGGAGAAAGGAAAATTTGAAAAGTAGTAGACTTGAGGGACACCACTGCAGGCAGGAGGTTACACTACAGGATTCCACTTAAATGAATCAAGCAGGAGATCACCAAGTTCAAGAACAATAAAAAGAAATATGCCTAAGAAAAAAAAGGTCCTCTCCAATTTCATCATCACTGAAATTTCTGGCTGCTGGACAATTTTCTGCATCTGAAAATAAAGTAACATTTTAAGAAATGTTGACATCTGGTTCTGGAATTATTAATGCAGAGATTTTTTTGAAATTTAAGTGGAGTTACCTCAAACACATACAGGTGTGAGCAGCCGAGTCACTTTAGGATTAGCTGTTCTTCAGAAACCCTAGCAATGATATGAAATTTGAAGCTCCTCTTGAACTTCTCTATTAATTCAGTAATTACTGCTGTGCCTGAAATTGGCCTCCTTCCTGTAATTGCTCAGCATGTATTTTCAATCAAAGAGGTTAACACCTGAATTTGGATTCCAATTAACACCCAAGGTGGACTTTAAAAGAAAGTTAAATAAATCAGGGACTTTTCCCAGCATAATATTTCTGTAGTCCACATGGGCAAACACAGAGTACATGCTCTGGAAATTTGAAGATCTGCAACACAGCATGGTCCAACCACAGTCAACTTATCAGATCTGTGGAATGTTAGGATTAGGGATGTCACCTGGGGTTAAGCACTTTGCATGAGAGCACATGGACACATCCGTGGCTTTGTCACGGACTACAGTGAAGGCTTTTCACTGATGCAATTTAGCATGCACAGAGATGGCACTCATTCAAGTTTCAGCACTGAGAAATGCATATACAAAAAAATTTTACACACTTACACAACTGGAAACTGCATTTCTTTAAAGCCTGGTTTCAAACTCACATGAAAGTGTGCAATCCTCCTTATCGCAGCCAGGAAGCACATTGTTTTAGCCACCTGTTTTAAAAGGGGTGTCCTGATAGAGATGGACAGGGCAAAGGGCAGGTAAAGTGAAAAGGTTACGTTAGATATCTGATATTAAAAGAACTGAACACATTATTAGCTCTTAGGATAAAAGAGTGTAATAATATACAGCAGATTGCCGTCTTCCATCTGTCATTCTGAGAGAAACTCTATGACCCCAGTTCTTTTCCAAAAAAAAATTTCCATGATGAATTCTAGACAGTTAGTCTTGAAACATTTAAGGAGACAAACCTAGCAGGCATTTTCCTTGGGGAATGACTGAATCAATAACTAAAGATTGTCAGAGCACCCCTATGTTCTCCATGGAATCATATTGCTGCAAGAGCCCGATTGTAAAGATGTGTCATTGTGTTGTACAAGGCTTTTCATGGTAGCAAAAAAAAAAAAATAAATTGTGTGTTGCTTGTAAGGCTGGCACCTTTGGCTCAGGAAATCTTTGAGTCCAAAACTGCTAAAGCTAAAAGAATTTCTGGAGCAGGATTGCCATATACTTGTATTGTTCTGATGCACCTCCCCAAGCCCCTTCTGTTGACCACTGTTGGATATAGGACACACATCTCAGTAGACCTTTGCTCTAACCTGCTATAGCTTTTTTTATGTTCTCATGTGTCCTCTGTTGGGTTTTTTATTACTTTCTTTTAAAAGGAAAATTGTTTCCATGGAAACAATTATGCCAGTGGCATGTATGAGTTTAATAATGTCCTTAGGAAACATTTACAGTCAGTTTGAAGAGGTCAAGATGTCTATATGAATATAGATCTTTAAGCAAAGGTACTGTTAAGACAACAAAAACAAGTTCAGAGGTTTTCCAAAGTGATAGGCAATGACCACATTTCACCACTGTCCCTTATTTCAAGCTTTACATCAAAATGCTTCCCTTTTGAAAATTTGGCCTCAGCAGTGAGTGCTGAGCCTTTGAAAATAGGATGCAGAATGCTCTGTAATGTATAACCTGCTATGGGAAATGTTGTCACAGTCAATAAGTTTTTAGTCATGACTGAGTTTCTGTACACAGACTGTCCCAGAGGTCTTGGTATAAATATAATTCTCTTATAATCTGAAGAACTACTATACAACAGGAGCTAAAGGGAGGGGAAAAAAATAAGATTAAGACATTCATGTAATTATTCCTTTGACCACAGAACAAACCACAAGACAATGTGACATTATACTCGCTGTTTACCAGCCCACATTTATAAAAAAAATCTTATCGTACTATAAAAATATTTCACCTTTTAACCTAGTAATCAAGATAGTGCTTTTCAGATAAACAGGAGCTTTGAGAACAGGTTTGTAAATGCTTCTTCCTTGCACGAACAGAGAAGGATGTGAAGACAGTTCTTCCTTTTACTGCCTTCTCAGTAGCTACACAAGCATCTCTATGTGCTGGTTTGTGGATGTGCACAGTCCACACAACTGCACCAGAGAAGGAAGAAATGATGGGGCTGCAGCCCTGCAGAGATGGAGAGCAGAAGCACAAGGCCATGCCAAGCTTCTCCCAGGGTATCTGTGAGACTGCACTGCTCCCTGCTTCGTGCAGCTGAAGCATAAGGTGAGAGGTGGCTTCAAAGGCTTATGGCACTGCTAAGCTGATATCCTGATCTCTGCCCAGCGCTCAGCCACCCTGTCTCTTCTGCAGCCCTCTACAGCTCTGCAAAGCGGATGTGCAGCGAAATCCACATGTGAAAAGAAACTGGTTCATAGCTTGCTAGCTGGTAGAGCCTTAAAGGAGGTCAGGATTTTTAGAAGCATTTTGAAAAGGTACAGAGAGAATTAGTGTGGGAGACCAAGGTAGGCAAACTGTTCCAGACAGCTGATGCAGTGGCAGTAGGAGATCCAATTTAAATTCACTTTAGTATTAATTGTCAGAGAAGGATGAGATCAGTTTATGAACTAGGAACACTGTGCAGTCAAAAGTTACAAGTCCGAGTTGTTGCCACAAAGTAGCTAAAAGGCTTTTCTTTTGAAAAGATTAACTTCAAAGAATTGCAGAATAAGATACACAAGAAGTGGCATGTGCTTTTGCTCGATAATGTTTGATTTTCAGCCACCCCCTCCCCAGCCCTATCACACTGTAAATTCTTAACACTGAGGTTGCAACTAAGTAGCTGTTTTATAAGATAAATGACTTGGAGTATGAAAGACTTTGACCAAAAAAATAAGGCTGCATAAAATGGGTTGAAAGAAGTGTGAATAGCAGAAAATATTACCCAGTGTAGGAGACCAAGGTTTTGCATATTTCCTGATCGAAGGAAGTAATATAATCGAAGAGATCAGTCTGTCCACGACAGGTTAACCTAGTGGGATGACATTTGCCTTGTAAAAAATACATGATATCACATCTGAGTCAGACTGTTGTGCTGTGTAGGACTGTTCCCTCTGTGGTAGTAAGGGTCTTAATGCTCACTGAAACCAAGAGAAGACTGGGTCGCCAAAACATGTTTTCTAACTGGGGCTTAAATGATTAAGGATAAGTAGAACCCTGTACATTTTGCTACCCAATGCAAAGAAGGGTAAACTGAGGTTGACCTACAGGCGACCAAGCTGCAAGAGAGAAGGCAGTGGAAATATTCCCTCTTGAGGCACAAGAGGCCTTGCTGGCACTTGCCCTTTTTTTTTTTTTAACACATTTCTTTGACAATAAGAGCAATTCTTTGCCCAATTCAGTGGGCTGTGTGGCCAAAGAAAGCCAAAGGAAAGAAAACTACACAAGGACTTCAGTCTGTTTGGAAACTGGGGCAGGGCTTTCCCAAGACATGGCTGGTTTAAGAACTGAGTGTATATTTCTCCTTTTGTTTGTCCATATCTAATGAACTAAAGGATTGCTGTGACTTAACTCTGTAGAAAGAGACAGACAGATTCAAGGGAGCTAGAAATAGGGCAGTTAGCTAGAAAAGGAATTATATCTCTTTTTAGAATAACTGCCACTAATAATCTCTCGTGATCAAGCCACACATTAATGTAATAGAAGTTGGAACATATTCACCATACCAGGGAATTTGAGAGGTTTTTTTCCATTCACTCTAAATGCTCACAGGGTTTCTGTTTTAGGATGATTTTTCTTTTTTCTGTGAATCAAGAGGCAGTAATATTTCCAAATAGAGCTGAAGATAAATCTTCAGCCCAATTCCTGAAGATAATTAAGTAGTGTAGCACAAAGCAGAGCAAAGCAACACTGATTAAAGAGGAAGAAATGAAGAAGCAACATCCTTGTGCTCATCACTAAGATCAGCTACAGCATCCATACAGGAGTCAACAGTGCCCTGAGTCCAAAATCCCTCATGGACCAAGCTGAGCAATCCTCTCTCCCTTAACTATGTTCCTTGGGAACAACAAAATTCCCACATCAACAGCCAAGGAGTAACCACACACCAGGTATTTTGGCAACCAACAAAGCATGGAGCATCTCTCCTGAAGAGGCAAGTCAGCCATGAGTCCATTGCTAAATTCGTCTGAACATTTGGCTTTTCCCTGAGCAACAAGTACACTAATTCAAAAATTAATAGCAACAATTTGCTCAGTAACTTTGGGACAGAGAGGGAGAGACCTAACTAAACAACAAGAATGAGCTTCTCATTTTATTTTTTTGTGAAGGATTCATCTGCCACAATCCATGAGTATATGGCATAAAGCCCTGAGTAAGCAAATGACTTCAAATTATCCAGTGGTAATTATGAATGAGAGAATGCATGCTGGAGGTGGAATGAAAGAAAATTAAGAGAGATTAATGTGAAATATAAGGTTATAATTAGGCATAGGTATCTGTTTTCTACCTGCTTTTGCCCATGGGGAATTTGGAAAAAATAAATACTCTTATTTAATAAAATTCTGAACGCCAACAGAGAAGCAGGGCAACTTTTTAAAAGCTATGACAACATATGCCAGACAGGCTGTGTTGCAATGGGTTTACATTTCAACATGGAATGGGTTCTAAGAGAACACAACCTGCTATAGCATGTTTTGACAATATCAAAAGAAGAACTAAAAAAATAATTCCAAGGGGAAACAAAATAAACAGTGCAAAGATTCTGCACTAGGACTATCTACAGAAGCTCCCATGCCTGGAGGAACTGAGGTTTCTAAGAGATGACCCAGATATTTTAACCCCTTGGGGAAAAAAAAAAAAAAAACCACACACCACACACACTACCAAAAAATGCACCAAAAAAATCCCACCACACACACAGAAAAACCCAAACCACACCACAGCAACACTGTGAAAGAGAAAAGAGTTTCGAACAGCAGAACTTGTTCTTCCCTCATCTTGACAGCTCTCTGGAGGATGAGAAACAGTATTCTGGTACAATGCAGGGTTGAATATTGATTTTTCCAAACTGTTCTGTTATCCTCTCACTTCACTTGCAGTGCCATCAACTACATCAGCTGAGGCAACCTCCAGAATCCCACTGATGGACGCCAAAGAGTTTTAAGCATTCTTCTCAATTGAAGCTATGTTTCCTTCTCCTGAATACTCCAATCCCTCTTTCCTTTAATTTATTATTCTACTTCTAAATGTAGACTTTTGGCAGCTTTAAAGCTGCTGAAATGTGTTTGCAAGTAAGAACTGAGCCTTTTGGGGGGAAGGGTTTTTTTGTTTTTACTGTTCAGATACACATGTAGCTTTCTCTCCTCAATCACAAACATCACCAGTTCTGAGCTCTCCTTTCAGGTTCAACAGATCTCAGAATACTGTGAAACAAATTCTCTTCATTAATTTCTAGAAATATAAGATGAAACTCTATTGATCAAACACAATCAATTCACATCAGCCATATCAAGACTTGATACTGGACCACCAAATGCAGCAGAGATTTGGGTATTTATGACTGTAACTAAAGGATAAAATTACCTAACTTTTTGGTCCTAGCTGGAATCACACAGCCCTGCCAGAACTGGACAATCAACATTTTTATTTCAGTCCCATTCCATCTGGACCTATAAACTTTAAACTTATTTTTATTCCAGTAGGTTGTGGCACCTGCTGTTCTTAGCAAGACATCTTGGGCAATATTGCTTGTTGCCTTGTTGAAAGAATAGAAGTTTATTTTCCACCTGCAAAAGGCTACTCTTTCTATCCCTAAACATCAGCATCAAACTCTAAGGTTCAAGCATTCATTCTTGAGTCAAAAAAACAAACAAAAAAGGAATGTTTTTGTTCATCTGTTGAAGAGTTTGACACATTGAAGTTACCCATGGATGTCAGCTCTGTTTAAAAGAGCGTAAGACATCTCTGGCGTCTATGCAATCTATTTTCCTGAAGTGGTTCCCTCTCTCCAAAAGCATTTCCTGTATCTAGCTCCAAGTCCTTAGGAAATTTCTGGGGTTTATGCATCCTTCATATCTTTTCTCCCATACCAGAGACGCACTGCATTTCCACACACATTCACCTCTTTGCTCTTCCTCCTTCACCTGCCCTTTCCTACCTGAATAACTTTCTCCAACTTAGCTAGCCCAGAAGTTGGAAACAACGTTACATGCTATGATTGACCACTCCTTTCCCAGCTAAGGAAGGTATTCCTCCCATTCCAACAGAAAAGGCAGCTTGGGCGGTTTCGTCTCCCAACTCTTTCTTCATACCCTTTCCAGCAGCTGTGCCAACAGAAATATTTGTGAGGATGCAGTGTCTCTATCCATAGGGCAGCCCTAAGGATTTGTGATTTGCTGGTTTTTAGGTGTCTGTGAGCAGGCAGAAGTGCGCTTAGGACTGCCCAAGTGAGGGCTGACACCAAAGGCAGCACAATGTGAAACTGCAGAATAATTTCCTGTCAGCAGGCCTTTCACTGGGTTGAGATAAGTAAGAATGTCAGGGTCTGCCCAGCTGTCAGGGCTCTAAGTGCAAAGAGGTTTTCTTAATGGCATTATTGCTGTGAAATAAACAATTGTCTGTCACTCATTACCACATGCAGGTCCTCACATCTCTGAAACGCTGAAAAACAGCATCTTACAAACAAGGAAAATGAGTTATTAAGCAATTGGAAAATGATTATACAATTATCTTCTGTTCGGGTACCATTAGTCACAAGGAAGATGGAAAATATCCAAGCTTTAAAAGTGAATTACTCATACAAAATTATGTCTGCTGAGAGTCACTTCTCTTTTAGGGTTCAATATCTACAGTGCAAGGTTTTCAGAGGAGGAGACGAAGAAGGGTGATGTGGTAAAGCATAAATACAGAAGCCAGGTTTGAGTTCTATTCCAGCCAGCAGTGGTGAGCAAGTTGCAACTGGCATTAAGTCTCAACTGGTATAGACAGTCACAGACTGATGCTAGCAAAGCTTTGCAGGTTTGCGGCAATGCAGAAACCAGCTCCCACTTCTTCTTGGGGTAGGTGTGTGAGAATGAAAGTCAATCACGGTTTACAGGCTGCAAATCCAGCAGTCCCACCACACTAACAGTCTGTCCCATGTACAAGCAGTGTATTTTCACTTCAAACAAAAACTGAAATCCTTTTTGGCCCCGGCTACTCCTGATGGATCATTTTCATACCAAGCTCCATAACCTCCTTGTACTCCATGTCCTTGGAGAGATGAGAGTGGCCTCAGCTACTCTGTTGGGTCTCGGTGGGCTGCTTTTGATTTCTCCATCCTACAGCAAATTTCATGTTTTTTTAATGCAGTTAACAATTCCAGTTTAAGTTCTCTGTTTTTGCTGCTTGTACGTTCCAAACATGCTTCAAGTTCATTCTTGTGTCAGCATTAAACATTTCACACAGGTGTGGCCCCAGCAGAGCCGATAATAATTCCGCACTTTCCCTGACCTTTTGCCCAACCTTCCTGTAAACTGGCACATCATCTTCCCCCTTTCCCACCAAAAAATACTCATTTTGTAATATAATACGCAGCCTTCAGCTGTGGTGGGGCTGCTGTGTTGCTCCATTATGTCTCTTGGAATGCTTTTTACTGGTACTCCAACGCAGTAAATGAAAGGGTGTAATACAGGACAGGTAATAGACAAGATTACAGATTGTGTCTACTTGTCATTAGCTGAAACTGAGTGCTATACCAACAAACATCATCTGTCCTCTGCCAAAAAAAAAATGAAAATCAGGACGTTTCAGTTGTAGGTAACACAGAAATGGACAGGGTTAATAAAGAAAACCAAACCCCCATAGTTGATCCAGTACAAGTTTAATCATTGTACCCATCCAGACCTCACTCTGATTTCATTCCTTTACTTCCTCATCAAGCAAGCATCAACTTATAGAAAGTATCTTCTTTCCTCAGCTACTGTCTTATTTTGTTTCACTGAACACTTCAAGACATGAATTTCACCTTCAGGACTATCTTGTGCTTGTTATGCTGTGCAACTAAAAAATTTCTAGTTACAGAAGAACCTGAGTTTAAACCTTGAGTCTAAGTTCCCCTGGATAGTGAAGAAAGATGAGATCTGGGTCTGTCAAGGTGTTTTGCAACCCTGCTCACGGAAAGCACACCGAGGAGAAGGGCTCCAGCACAGGCTCTGAGTCACAGGCGGTACCAGGGGTGGAAATCCGTCTCCTTGCCTGGACAAACTATTGTTTGAACAAACTCAGCCAAAGCCCTAGCCACATCCCTTTAGCTTGCTAAGGCAGTCCCTCCCTGCCTGCGTCGGGTGCCAGTGCAGTTGCATGGATGGGTGCAGCCAGTGCACCTCCTCTACTGCTCCCTCTGCAGACTTCCAGCATGAGGGGTAGCACTAACCCAGCGTGTTGGGACTTGCTGTTGAGGAGGACAACAATGAAACCTGTAACCAGTACCTTGATAATGGTAGCGAAGTTAAATTAATAGCTCCTTGGTCACCTTACTAACATATCCTCACAGAAACACTCTTGAATTTAATAAATAATATTCCCTGCATGAAGATTGTACAGTAAAATATTTGAGTTCAGGCCTTCCTTTCATGAACAGCAGGCTCTAGGCCAGTACAAATCCACAGAGCTCCATCAGAGCTTGTGTCACTCAACACCTGCCCAGCATATCAATCCTTGCCCAGTATCAACCCGCAGAAGAGTGCCGTGAACTTGTGTGGCACTCTGCCAATCACATCAGCTGAGAAACTGTCCTGATGAGCACAATGTTCTCAGGGATGATTCACCCTCGTCAACATTGCCATTAGTCAGAATATTTTCAGAAGCAACTTTAACAAGGTTTAGGGAGCTCTTTAATAAACATGCATTTAAATAAGCTGTCTTGGAGCAGGAAGATAAATGAAGGAGGCCCGCTGCAAGTTAGAACTGAAGTGTGGCAAAACAATTCTGCAAAATGTTTTATACCTTATATAATCTCTCCTGACAGAACCTCAGGGGTTCACATTAAACACCATAAATCAGACCACCTGGGGCTCCCCTATGATTATTGCAGCTGCATGCTGCAAGCTCCAGCAGAAGAAACGTTCCCTTTTATTGTAAGAAAGTAATAGGGCATAGCCCAAGTCTGCCAGAAAAATGCACAAATCAAAAGCAAGCCTTGCACAAAATCAGCTTCTGATGTGTTCGTTTGCTCTGGATATGCGTGGCAAGCTGACAGTCAGAATCACTTTGTCCTCATTGATCACCGATGCTTTTGCCAGCAAGGTGAGTAACACGTGGAACAGCCAAATCTAAAGAAACCTCAGTTCAATGGAAAATAAAACCGAGACATTTATTTTATTTTTGTATCTTCTCCTCAGCGAATTTCAACAAATGTGTAAGGCACCGGACTCTCAGCACTGAAGCCCAAGAGCACTTACAGCTCAGGCAGTGGTGCCACAGCCACCACAGCTGTGTCTGCTCCTGCAAGGACACCCTCAGGGTCAGCAGCCTGGACACTTCACGTCCCTAAGCCCCATTTTAGTTACCAAAGAAAGGTGTCAACTGCTGACTGTCAGAGATGAGAAACAGATGTGCAAAGCCTCAGAATATATGCCCATGAAAGTGATGGAAAAAAAAACTAGCAGTTTTTTGCCAGTAATATAACAGTAATCTTCCTTCACTTCTGCCTTAGTCCTAAACCTGACTGTTAACACTGATGAGGGGAAATTCTGTCTTGTGAGAATTTCTCCTGGGAGAGATGTTACAGGCTCACCTCAAACATCTCCTTTGACACCTTCATTGTCCAGGAAGTCAGATTAGCAGAACTTTGATGTGTCCCTACCAAATCTTTGGTAACCAATCTGATGAGGAACATACCATTGTCATCAGTCAGCTGGAAGGAAAATCATGATGACATGTTGAACATCCTCTCTGGTGGCCCTCCAGCCTTTTTGGTACAAATAACTCATTTCCATGGAAATATCCTGCCTTGTTATCAGACCAATGAGAGTGTTTGAAATGTGCAGCTACTCAGACAGGGCTTCATGCTGAACATTTTCTTACTGCAGTGATGACATCTCCCTTCTCAAACATTGTGTGCTAGCCATGCAATAAAACAAGGAGTGAATCTTCTGTGTGGGCTTAATTTAGTATTTTGTTTGCGGGTTTTAAAAGTGTACACAAAATATGACAGAATATAAGCATGGATTCAAGGAGATTATTGAGGGAGAGAAAATGAGAAATGTGCTAATAATGGACTAGGGGAAAACTAAGTGCTGTTTCAGTCCAGTACAACCACAGAAAAAACTTGGTAAGTTAAACCCCTACCTGAAGGAAAGTGTTTCCTAACAGGTCACCACACTCTGATTTTGAGTTTGGTTTAGGTTTATTTGGGCTTTTTAGAATGTATACTTAATGTGTTTATAAACACACACAAGCTACCTTCAGACATCTTTTCCTATACTCAGGCTGAGAACAGCACAGTCAAAGTAGAGAGTCTGATCACGACCATGCTTTATTAGGAAGCCTAGAGGAATTACTGCTACCCAGGATGAGATACGCAGAACTTCAGAATCATTTCAGGGTTCACCATCATCTTAAAAAAGACAAGAAAATCACACACACACACAAAAAAAAAAAAAAAAAATCAAAACCAAACAAATGACCCAATAAAACAACCACATTTTCTTCCCAAACAAATTAGTTACCAGAAAAAGCATTCTGCCTTCTAGCCCATCACCCTGTTTGACAGTACCTGTCAAAGATAAAATCTTTCAACGAATTAAGGGAGGGGAAAGGCCAATCCCTCCTAGTTATGGTGCAGTGATTTACATCAGTATAATTACATCTTCCTTACTGTGGGAGACTGACTAGACCTCCAGGGAAACATTACTAGTACATAAGAACTTTCATTTTTTAATTGCAATAGAACTGCTACTCTATATCTAAAATCTATTAAAATACATTGGAACAAGCAAAGATTATTAGAAAGATAGTGCTAGATAGTTCAGATTTGTGACATGTTAAACTAATTGCAGAGCATTCTTTCCAGCCTTTAAGTGGCAGTACACTGCAATTGGGTCATGACATTACATTGCAAGGGTAATACATAGATGATCTTTTTTTACTAGCAGTACTCTCTCCCAGATCCATCTTAATATAAATTCCTAATGCTTAGCCATTCTGATACTTGCCTATAATTCAAATGCTAATATCAGTTTAACCTGGAATTTACTGCAATCACTTTCCCTCTGAAAAGTGCCCTCATTTAATCAATGAAAACTGCCATTCTGAGGGCCTTCTCTTCAAACAGTGAAATCAATCCCCTCATCACTAGCAGGCTCTTCAGCTGGAAGAACACCCAGCACTTGAAGAAGCTGGTGTAAAGATGCAGAACACACACACTGCCTGCTTCTCCAGATACACGCTCAGGGCTAACACCCACCAATAACATCTCACATCACAACCCCATGGTACAAGCACTTGCAGCAAGCCTCACACTTTATCTGTGCCCTAAACAATTTATCTCAGATCTGTTAAAGGTGGGGTTTTCCCCCCAAAAGAAAAATTGAATCATCACATCCCCCTATGCAGCACTTTTATAGGTCTATGCACGTATTTAAAGTGGGGAGTGTTACCTCCCTTATGCTTTGTAAGAGCATGCACATATCAGAGTGTGTGCTTGGAAGTGTTTAACCTTACTAAGGTTGGCTTACAACATGCTTTTTTTGAGGTTCCCAGATTTTCCTTGTAGCCCCAGCCTGCTGGACCTGCAGGAGGTGTTCTTAGCAGGAACCATTCTCACACAGTGCTTTATATAATGTTACACTCTACACAAATAATCAAGAATAAACACGAAAATGGAGAAAAGCAAATGAAAAAACAAGTTGATTAAGTAAAAGCCCCATGTTAATGCAGCTTATGGCATGTCCCAGAATCTTGAGATAAATACTAAATTTATCCTGTCTTTTCAGTCTATTGTTGATCAAACTGATATAAGCAGTATGGATCCTTAAAAGAGATTTCCATTTTCTTCACTTGAATTGGAAATTTACATACATATTTGTAGCATTAGACCCTTAATGTGCATTTTTTGGGGAAAAACTAATATACATGTGTGAGTCTATATTGAGTATTAGCAAACTTCCTGTAATTTAATTCTTTAAAACATCTTACATCCTCACAGTGTAGTGTTTTTCAGTCTCTGTTCTAACCCAATGATGGGGAGGGAGGGAGAGACAGAGACACAGAGGGAGAACTCAAAATGCAATACAAGAAACAAAAATCAAGTCTTCTGAATTAAAACTTGTTCACCATTAGCTTAGCTGAAGCTGGTATGGACACCGCAACACAGGAATTACATTTTTCGTGCCCCCAAGAGACTCATTCTTTTCAGTAAACCTTCTTTTAGGTGCAAACTATCCCATCATTTCCTAGGACAACATTTTGCACAGCAGGCAGAAAGCACTGCTCCTCACGTATGCAAATTAATCCATGTCTTTGGGGCTCCTCTAGTGCCCACCCATTCACAACAAGTAAATCACAGAGAGAAGCAGGATTTAACTCTGAATAGCTTTGCTTTTGCTGATAGAACTTCGACCCTTGATGATAGTTAATGTCAGGGTTTTTTTGCATTCAATTAATTTAACGGTCCAGATTTTTAATTTGCATTTCATTTAACATTTCAGATTTTTAATTTGCCAGATATTGTTTATCAAGTATTCATTTCAGCGCCTTTCACTGTATATACAGTGCATACTCCTCAGTAATTAGTGTGCAGTAAATTAATTCTCTCCTTGTTCCTTCATCAGATATTGGATTAAGAAACTTCCACTGTACCAACATAGTGAGCTAGATTAGGCATTTCCCATCTATAATACCTTTGTTTAATATTTGTCCTGTATATGTTATGCTGCCTTAATGCTTTACATGATAAGAAATGTTATAGTTAGAAGCAGAAACCTCCAATTAATTTGGAGTCACATATTTGTTTGAAATTATTAGACTCAAATTAAATGTGTTCACATGGTTCTACAGTGTATACTTCTTTAGACATCCTTACATTTTCCTTAAGAAAAAAATGGCTGTTCTATTGACATAAAGGATATTTAAATCACCTGCTGATTTTCATCAACCGCCACGAGCTTTAAATCAGATCCAAAGTAAACACCTCATTATAGATCTGTCTTCTGCATAATATCAGTATGGGCCAAAGACCAGCAGAAGTGTCCTCTTACAAATCCAAGGAAAATAATACACAAACTCAATAGAAGGGCATTATCACCACAGTCCACTGAAATTCTGCATGTTTCGCAAACAATTTCACAGTTCATTTCACCTTTTCCACATCCACTAAGATGCACAGCACATAGACACGATTGTTCCCAGGTCAGTCCAAACTAGGAGTACACCTTTGCTCAGTGATTAAGGCTCCTCTGTACAAACTATACTCATCTTTATCTGAAATGACCTTGCAAAACTCACCCTCCTGCATGGTTTTGATGCAGCAGGCCAACTGCCCAAAATGTTAGAAAAAGTCCTACAGGGGATATTTATGCCTACACAGATCAATGAAGATTTTATTATAGTTGTGTTTGTTTTTTGTGCTTTAAAAGTCTACAAATTTATGAATACAAAGTCTTCCTTCAATGACAGAGACAGGTATCATGAGTGATGTGTGACAGAACAAGGAAACATTGATCCCTCCTGAACCTGTGCCTGAAGTGTCACGTCAAGCATCAGTGCAGGCACACAGAGTACTGGAATCTGGTTTGGACAAGACCCAGAACTGGCTACAGATAATGGCAAAGTAGTGAAGCAAGGATCTGGGGCAGAAGGGATCTGAAGTTTGGTTTTTTTCCAAGCAACACTCTGCTGAGCCAGAGAGGCCACCTAGTACTGAAATTACCCACAGGCACATGGATAGCTCCCAGATTTCCCCATTGCTTTTCTACTTGAACCAGCAAAATATAGAGCAACACCATTTACACCTGGGAAATGTCAGCAGAGGACCATTGCTGCTTCTGTTCTCCACTGACTGCAAACACAGGACATACAAGTGTACTGAAAAGTGAGTTTGCAACAAGACAGGAAAAAACATAATTGAAATTCTTTGGAAAGCTAATAATGGACATAGAACTGTGCCTTTTTATTAATCCAAAACAATGAGATCTTAATTTCCACAATTTTAATTAAAGGCTACAAAAATCACCGATATATGTGTGCAACTATGGGCAACTCTCAAGTTTAGAGTGGAGCTGATATTCTATGAACCAGAGCAGATGTAGCCTGCCCAGGCTCTGCTCTCTTCCATAACAGTGCACAGTATTTGCAAAGAATAAAAAAAATCCCATGCACCTGAAGAGCAGATGACACACACCCAGAAGGCATTATAACCTTAGATGGATTTTATAAGACTTTAGAAAGATTTGAATTTTGACACTAAATCATTCTCACCACTCTAGGTTTCTGTCACCACTGTTTCTAAAAGGTTATCTTACTCGCTCACTTCACTAGTGAATACAGACTGTCTTCTGGTTAAGTTGGCTTAAGGTCACACACCCTCAGTTATTTTCATCATCCTTTCATTCATTTAGAATCTGGCTCTGCCCAGTCTGGTACAGGTATTCTTGTTATACCCTTTAGCATGGGCAATGCATTAGTGACATGAAACAAAGAGTTTATCAGAACAACTTCCCTGCTTACTCTGGATCCACCAGACAATGAAATCACCTTTGTGAGATATCATAATTCAAGTCTAGCTAAAATGTGTCTGACAGACTCGCCTAGAAAGTGAAAGAACTTGGTTTAACTTCTTGCTCTGTACACATTCCACAAGTGGATACATCTACAGTTTTCCAAAAAGAGACCAAGAAGGACAACATCCATTATCTTACATGGTTTGCACAGATGGAAATATTACAGCCTGCAAGGCTCTGGGATACTTGGCGGGGGGCAGGAGGGGTGTGGGTGTGGGCTGTGAGTTTCCATTGACACACAAGATGCAGGAAGAGCTCTGCTGATTTTGTGTGTGATAATGGACACAGGGCTTTGCCTGTCCCCACCTTTTCTGCATGACCAAACACAGCCAACAACATCATCCATTGTGTGGAAACACAGGGCAGCATGGAAGCATCAGGCAGAGTTGCTGTTCATCACATCTCTGCTGGGTAGAAGAGACTTTCTGCTTGAGGCAACACCATTATAGGAATCAAATCAAGGCTTGACCCCAGCGTGTTGGAAGTGCACCTAACTCTTGCTGTCATGAGTATGTTACTTCATCTTTCTGATTAAACAGGAACAGTGTTCAGAGCACTCCTCAAGCTGCTGTGGCAAACACACACAGAATTCTTCAGGAGCAGAAACATTGAGATCTTGGGAGAAACATTCACATCTGAGAGTTTTAACATAATTTATGGAACCAAAGATTACCCACAAAAGTATCAGCAGCATTCTGATATTCTTTCCCAGACTCCACTTGCCATCATTTATTGTGCTAAGGCTAATCTGTGTCTATGGCAAACTCTCTGTGGGCATAACTAGAGTTGGGAAGCTGGAGGATTCACAGAAGATGCTTCCAAAACATGTTTCCGTTGAGACTCATGACAGAACACAAGCATCCTGAATTCTACAGCAAAGCTCCCTTTGATTCCCATGGCATGAGAACAAGGACAATCTGACACAAACTGTTTCTCTTTGACTTTAAAGAGAGGAGGCAAGAGAAACATTTATAAGCAGATTCTGAAGAGCAAGGCAAGTGCTATGTTTGTATCAGCTTAACTGTACATAGGAATGGAGCCAAAATAAACCCCACCAAACTCAAGTCGTCCTGCTGTTTCTTTCTTAATGAGGTAACCAGTAGATATTCCTAAAGATCAGGTTGTAGTCACACCTTTCTTCCCTGGCTGTTCATAGTGACAAGGGTGCCATTGATGTGTAATAAGAGCACAGACAGTCACTGCCTGTGTTTGGGATGTGAGGGGAACATACCTGAGCCACAGCCCCTGCCAATGCTGTCCTGGATTTTGTACACACCCCTAAATGCACAGCAAAGCAGACTTTGGGACTGTCTACTCTCTGACAGCTGTTTGCCAATAGACAGAAACAGCAGAATTTGGTCCCAAGCTCTCCATTATAATTTCAGCAAAAGAAAGCTAATCATTAGTGTGAGAAGGGGCTTCCTAAGCATGAGACACTGAATAAAAGCAGACCTTTAAAGCTGTGACAAGTTGATAGTAATATTTCTTTTGTTATTTGGGCCCCATAAGTCCAAGAAACACACACAAAAATAAAACAAAAAACCCCCACCATTTTCCAAAAATGTAAAGTGACATGAATATCTTATACATTGCACTTCTTCTCTGTTTGCAACATGTTTTGTATTATTATAACAGATAATGTTTTATTTTATTTAGAAAGTTTGGGCTTTGGGTTGTGTTTTGTTTTTTTTAACTAAAATGCTCAATTTATTCAGTAAAGAGCCTATCAGGATAAAGGGTCACTGAGTATGCCAAGGGAAAGTATATCTTTTGAATTAAAGGATCGAAAACTCAGTCAGGCAGAATACTGGTTGCTCTCAAGAACCTTATGGGAACTAATGAAAGAACCCCATTTCCTGCCTTATACAATTAAGTAATCAGCTGCCTTTGGTTACCCCTAACAACTTACACAGACAAGGGGATTACTAAGCAAACAGACTGCAGCATTTCAGAATACACAGTCAACAGGAATGCTGAAATGACACGCATTCCCAGGGGAGTCACTACCTTTTCAATTTTAAGAGAAGGAAGCGGGATTATTGAAAATTTAGGACTTGGCAGACCTTTACAGAAATGCTCTGGCTGATGTAATGTGCAGTATCCAAGTTAAGTACAAAAATAACCCTTGCCATCTGAAGAATGTTTCCTTTGCTACCTCTTCTCCAAGATACAGTGAATTCCTGATCTGGTTCAAATGAAGGGATGCTTAGATACAAAATAAAACCATCTTGTTTGGGCCAGAAGAGATTCTTATGGTCATACTGAAGGTATGAAGCATTATGCTGTGAAAAACTATGACATTTAACAAACACTGTAGCTTCATCTGGGGATAACTTTTATGCCTGAAAGGTAAGGAAAATTTCTTAATCTCTTCGGAAAGACTTAGTTTGCACTAAATAAGCAGTGAACAACCTTCCCCACTGGCCCCATAGGTGCCCGATGGGGACAGGATTTTCAGAGCTCCAGTGCTCAGCAGTCACTAGAAGATTTATGACTTTGGTGGAAGCAGTGCCAAGCAGTTTTGGGAATCCACCCCTAAACCAACATCATGATGAGTGGTGGAATAAACACAGCTTAGTTTTCTCACAGCAGGGAAGTAGTATTTGGGGTTCCTTTCTCTTCATGTTAATAGACTTTGCTGTCCTCTTTTCAACTAATTGGTACTTCTGGTGGCAGGATTGGGAGTGTCATAACAAAATCCAGAGGTACTTTCATGACACTCTGGAACCTTCTTGGGGGGGTGAGGGGAACTGCTATTTTCCATTAGGTCACTCAAACCTGTCAAATAAAAATCTGAAAGTCAGTTAAAAGGGGTAATAAAGATATTCATAGTTTTATGAGAAATAAAAAATAACGGGAGAAAGAAAATGAGCAATTGTCTTGTTCCAGAGTGACTGAATGTCCAAAGTAAAGAAAAATTAAAATGCTACACTGCTCACTTGAAACTGCCAGAGTGTTAGAAGTGCTGAATGGAATAGTGCTTCAGAAAGAAGGTAAATATTCACCCTGACTTACTATTATCTGCTGAGGCACTAGAGACATATTAAATAAACAGCTATGCAATGTTGAAAATACATCCAAAAGAATAAAAGAAAACTGTCAGCATTGCCAAAAGATAACATAGAAAGAGAGGAAAAAAAATCTTGTAGTTAAGAGACACGGAAAGTAAAATTTGTTGTAAAAGTGCATTGCCTCTCAGTTTTTAACAACATGAACTCTCTCCTGCAGTGTCTGTCTCCCCTGTTCCCACCACAGGGTGATCTAATTATTGGGGAAACGTTTGCTAACAACCGCACCTGGCTGCTCTTTGGTGTTTAACTTTCCCTTCTTGCTCTTACAGCCTCAGGTTCACAAAACTCAGGCGTATCAGCAGAGTTGCTCATGGATACAATAGTAATCTGACTTGGCCAGTGGTTTCAAATACAACAAGTGACTTGGCTGTAATTACTCAAGTTTCAAGCTTTGAGCTTGAAGCTTTGAACTCTCTAAAATACAATGATTTTCCAACTCATTTACCATCTCATTCTGGACAGATTCAAAATTGGCTCCAAAATTTCTGGTTATTTAACTTGTCCCCCTTCCCCAGTGTCCTTAGGTGTCGAGGTCTGGGCAATGTACAACTGTGTGCTGTTGGGAAGATGGAATTTATACAGAGGATTAGGCAATCTGACATCAGAGATGGGATTAGCCACTGAAAGACAGCCACAGTTTTTTCAGTTATGCTGCTGGTTTGGATTTAATTGCAAAAGGATCTTTTTCCAATTTCAGCCAAAAGTACTGAAAATGCCACTAAAATAAGCCTTCCTTGAAATCCATCATGCAAGATCAGCCACAGTTTCTAAAGAAATCTTGGAGGCCAAACTTCATGAGGCAGCACACCGCTGCCTCCAACTCAGACCCAAATCCCAAACTAGCCCAACCTTGTGAGCAGGTCAGAGCCTCACTTTCCCTTTGGAGCAGCCATAGCTGCCACCTGCCTGGCTTGGACTGCAGTGAGCTTGTTGGTACAACAAACCTGCTCCGTGACTTTTGTGAGGTGCAATTTGGGATACAACATCACATGACCCTCACACTGCTTTTAGTACACACTGCTGGTATTTTCCTGCACGATGTTACAGAGAACTCTTGGCAACGTGCACCTCCTTCCCTCCCCCAACACATTTTTGTCCTGTCACTCAGAGTCTTCCTATTCCACACTGCCTGCTCTTGAAACTCTTAAACTATGAGCTTTGGAGTCAATAGCTGGGATTCATGTCATCAGATTTAGACCCCTGAACAGAAGAGACCTATTTTCTTCCTGTTTCAAAAGAATAGTTTTTAATTTCAGCTGAGAATAAAGAGTTTTTATATGTGATCTGTTATAGTGCCCAACATTATTCTTTGTGCTGAGCCTGTCTCTGGTTTTAGGAAAGCAAAGAGGCAGTAAGACCTGGAATAGCAGACTTAGATCACGATGCAGGTAGGGGCTAACTCAGCAGAGAGGCAGCTAAGCAAACTGAGATGCCTTAAAGCAGGCAAAGGGTTTATTTGTATTGCTCTGCTCTCCTCGTGGGTGGAACAACACAGCTCCAGACAAAGGACAGGGGACTTCCTGTTACATCATTCCTGTCACGGCGAGGCAGATCTTTGCTGGCTTTCCACGCATTTATGTAACCATTGCTGTTCAGCAGGGCAGGTCAACACACACCTGAGACTGCACTCCCCGGGGATACTGTGCCAGATCCCTAAGGAGCTCCATCCCCAATGGTCTTTTTAAAGACATAATTAACTGTCACTGTGCAGAGTTAGCAAGGGGACACTTCCTCATTCTATACAGGAGGGTTAAAAAAAAATTAGAAGTGCAAACCATCACAAAGTGTCATATCCAAACACAAACTAAGATTCAGTGACTAAAGGCTGCAAACAGAAATGTAAGCAACAACTAAGCTGTTTTCCAATTACACTTGTCAGAAATACAAAAATTGCTGTAGGTTTAGATCATTCTCTGCACGGTAATAGCAACACACCTGGAAATCTTCTTGATATCTCATACCAGAACTCTGAACAGAAAACAGACAGCAGGTATTTGTATCTGTGATAGCACAGATCTAGAAACAAAGTAAACTATCATCTTCCCAAGCAAGAAAAGGGCACTGAGCGCAAAGAGATGAAAGAGATTAAAGAAACAACTCAGACTGCCAGCAATAATGGATGCCTTCATCCCTTTCCTATGCGCTACTTACGTATCACAGTGCTCACAGTTGCTTTTCTTACTTTGCCATCTTGAGATGATTGCTCTTTAGATTAGAGAAAAAGCAAATAAAAACTAAGACATAATGAACTGTAAAGGATTAAACTGGGTACTTCACACAACTTCTTCAATACAAGAGCAGGGAGATGATCGGTGAAGTTAAAAGGCAGCATAACTAAACAAAACCTGTTTAAGTGTGTAGTTTGCTGCATCCTGTAAAAAATCTGTCCTCACTCCCCCTTGGCTTTCATGGTGTCTGATAGATGGGTAGGTTTTATCCTGTCTTGTCTTCCTTTTACACAGATGATCTTATTTGCAAATTCATCATATCTTAGTGGCCTTGGAAATCCACATCTTTATTCCAAATCTCCCTGCTATTCCAGATTTTCAACTAGTAGGATATTTGTGAAGGATACTTATTTTAAAAAGTAGTCAGACCACAACCAAAGCAGATGTATTAAATTCTCTCCCTTCCCAGTTTTGTCCTTTCCTCACCATTGACCATACCATCATGTTTTCTAGTACTTCAAACATAAACATAATTTGCTTGGCAAAGTGTTTTACACCTTATCCCTTACCCTCATTTTCTGCTTCATCATCATGCCAATAAACCAGTCTGAAACACATTTAATACATTCAAAAAAAAAAAAAAAAAAGAAACCCCCAAACCTTCATGATTTCACCCACAGCAGCTCTGCATGCACCTGCAAGCCCATTAGCTTGTTCATGTGCTTTCCCAGCCACCTCATCAAAAATCACAGGTGATGCTTTGACAACTCACATTCTGTGACCACTACTTTTCCTATTGGTCAAAGTCTCACAACTTTCTTCTATCATTTCCTATCCATCTCTACTTCTCCTCCAAGGTTGCAAACTCTTTGAGGCAGAAATTCACTTTTTGTTTTCCATGTTTGCCTAACACAAAGAGGTCCAGCCTTTGGACAAAGAACAAGCACCTACAGTACTCATCATCACAAGATACCATTGGTATGTAGAACTTCCGTCATTTCTGGAAATAAAACAAACCATGCACCATCAGTATTAGCAGGACTTTTTTCCCCATTCTCTTTTGAGTCAGGAGAATCCATATGTTCCCACTATGGGTTTTATTGTATTCCCTCTGAAGAATCTATTACCGGCCCTTGCCAGGCTGTTATTGTGGCAGCAAGAAAACCTGCTTTTCTATGCAGGCTGATAAATGAGCCAATAAATTCTGAATCCACTGCCATAGATGCTTCAACTATTGTTATTATTTATTGTCATCCCTTACAGGTTGACTGTCTCCTTGGGGCTGGACCAGCTGGCAGTGCTGATCAGGGTGAAAAGTCTTCAGTTGTGTTAAAAAGAAAAAACTGGTCCAGTAGAACTCAAAAGGGAGGATGAGAGGGATATTAAAATAGAAACATTTTACGTGTAAGCAAGAACTCCCTATGGAAAAGAGTTCTCACATTGCTTGTCCATTGTTTTCACCTGCTGCATTGCTGATTAGAAGTTTGACTGAAGAATATTTTGCAAAGGGGCATCTGAAGGTTGGCCAGAAGGAAGGTTGGCCAGAAAACCAAAGAAAGACAAGCAATCCAAAAAAATGACGGCATGGGAAGAAAAAAAAATAAAAGGACTTGCGATGTCACAAAAAGGTAGAGCAAGCCTTACACTGAGAGCCAAATTCTGAGATGTAAATACTGGTTAGATAACTCAAGTTAGGATTTTCCACAAAAGAATGTTAAATCAGTGATGAACAGTTAATCTGTAAAATACTGAACTTGCTTGTCGGGGGAGGGTGGGGGTGGTGTGAAGCAAACACAAACAACAAAACACAAGCCCCACATTAACAAAAATCCCAACACATCTATGTAGAGTTCTGAAAAGGGAGACAGAGAAAAGGGATGGATGAATGACATGAAGAGCACAGCACACAATGCATAATGTTAACAAGGGATTAGAAACCCCTGCAGTAAGAACATGCTAGCAACACCCACATGTCTTCTAAATGGGAAATAATGTGATATCTGGATATTTATAAAATACCATACCTTTTCTTAAATTGGAATAAGCTAGTTTTTAGTAGACTTCAGATACAGAAATGTCATACATAAAATGCAGTGAAATAATGTTTTCCTAACCAGCATTGCCACAGACATCTAGTGTTGATTTGCTTACAGAACTATCCTGGATTACTGTACAAGCAAGCAAAGTTGAAAATGATGGATTGGTTGTATGCAATTCATTTGACAAGCATCAGAAAGTGGAGAGCAGGGAGAGGGGGGGAAAAAAAATCCCTCTTTACTAAAGCCATGTAACCTGAGTTAATGAAATTATATTTGACTAAGGGTGTGTATTTAGTCTTGATCTTACCTTGGTGACTTAGCCATTAGTAGGAATTCATTGTTTACCTCCACGATTCTTATCGGTACTTAGGCAGTGTTTGCACGTGATTTTCAACTGATTGCTCAACATGCTCTGTGTTAGACTGTTTTGAAATAAATGAAAACACAGCAAGATCACAGAGGGCTAATCTCAATTATCTAATCTGCTTAAAACTGCATGGTTTCTTTTCTTGTTGAGGCTACATTACAGCTTCCTCTATGGGTAGAGCTGTACCTACTGATGCCAAACCAGACATCTGTTTCATCTTTTGCAAGACTAAAACTTTTCTATCAGTGAAATGGAAACAGTTATTACTCCAAATTACTTTCCTTAGGTCATTTGAGGATCACTCCTCAGGAGGTAGAAACCACCTATAATGTTGATGGGCCCTTATTGACATTATTATGTAAGTCAAACACCCATGGTTATTACTAAAGCCACAAAAAAAAAAAGCCACCTCCTCCCCCCAACAACCCCCCAAAAACAAACAAACAAAAAAACCAAACCAAACCAAAACAACCAACCAACCCACACAAACACCACAAACCTCTGAGAACCTGATTACAGGACAGTGAATATTGAGCTTTGAACATCTCCAAGAAAGCTGGATAGCTCCTAAAGACTTTACTGATACAGGGCATGGGTGGAAATCAAATCTGAATATTTTAAGTCCAGCCTCTTGCTGCCTCAGATCCTGTCCAGCAAATCATGAAAAGGGAAAAAACCCCAAAGAGTTCTGGGAAAACCATGAAGGTAACGGGCAACTTACAAAAACAACACATGATAGAACAGTTGCTTTCGTAGTTTGTGTGTTTGCACTGACTGGAAAACGTAAGAGCCCAAACTCTCTCACCCAGAAGGATTACACTTCAGCTTTATGCAATCAGTTCTAAGATTTCACCTTGAGCACCTGAGCTTCCCAACCAAACTCCCTGAACAATTCGACTTCCATGTCAACTTCTTCCAAAGATAGCATTGACAGCAATTAAGAGGAAAAAAATTAATCTTGCAGCTAAAGAGTTAATGAAGACATTAAAGAGTTTGCACTTTAGCCTGCCAAGATCTGATGTCTCTTTTGTCTTCTTAGAGAGTAAGTTTGCCCTTCAGACACATCTTTCAAGCAGCTGGAGCCCTTGAGACAACTCATGAGAAAAAGCCTTCTAAGAACACTTTTACTTAAATCTCCAGAGAGTTCTCCCTCTTTCTACACCAGCCATTTTTAATGCATCCTGTGTTGCAGTGCACAGCAAAAGAGCAATACCCTTGTGCCCCACAGTCCATGTAACAGGCTCTCAATAGTGACAGCCAGGTAAATAAATTAGGAGTATCAGAAAGTGCTATTTTACAAGTGGGAAACATCCATATCAAAGCTATCAAACATCTGGTTTTGAAATGTGTGGCCAAACTGAGCTGCTGTATTTCCATTTTCCCCAACATGCTATTTCCCAATCCAGCTTCCAGTTGTCTCTAGGATTAGACTGAGCCACGTTTTCCTTCAGACTTTGTGACCATTGCTTCTCCAGGACTCCACACGGTGTAAGACAGCACCACTGGGGGAATAATCAGCATTCAGTGCAAGGGCTGGGGAGAAGCACATTAGAGCAGCAGGAGCTAGAACAGCACTGGCATTTTCATTACAGCACACACCAGTAAGGAAGGGCCTGGCTCAGGATGGAGCAATTGAATGGCAAAAAGACTCTGTAGGTTTGCTTAAGACTTCCTGAAGTCTCAGCACTTGTCTGATGACCTTCCTTTTGAGACAGATCTTTATTATAGTTTTTTAGCCAGGAGTTCAAAGGAGTAGCACTGGCAAAATGAGAGAGATGATTCCCTCTACACCCCAGATCACAGCTTGCCAGAGAGGTAAGGAATTATCTTTAAACCTTTACTTCTATCGTACAGCAACATGAATGCTCAATCAAGAAGCAACAACGAACATAAAGGTTCAGAGACAATTTCTGGTTAAGCACCAACATTTGCATGCTGTTGGAATTACTTGAACTTCTTGAGTCTGCAAAACAAGTTTGAGCTTTTCCCAAGAAATACTGCTGATTATGATCCTCACATGATACACACCCAGCAAAAGGGAAAAAAAATCTGAAATATTGATTTTTCTCAAATATGACAAGATACTAGTAAGAATTAATGAATCAGAAGAAGGAGAAAGCCAGATTGAAAAGCATGGGTATTTTCTTATATTCTAACAGAACATGACTTCCTCCCATTTCAGTAGAGTTCAGACTTAAATGACAGAAGCCTAACTGTTACAGAAAACAAATATGCAAGTGGAAAGTCTGGACACTTTCCTGTCATGATACTTCATAGAAACCACAGCTTCTTAATTTAATTTTACATAGAAGTGTGGGTCTGAGAGTCAAAGCTCCATGACTGTACCGTGATATTTTGTCCAGAGGTGTCCAACAAGCATTTCTACTAACGTGACCATATACCATTAGAGCAAGATTAATTCATAACTCTTGAATCCCTCATAGAGCCAGCAAGTCAGAGATTTTTCTTTAGCACAACTGGCAAGTGTGTGGCTTGTTTGCACGTGGCAGAATTGAGCTTTGTTTTTGCCATGACAATAAAATTGTGATGCTCATTCTGTGAAGCCTTAATGGGTACAGGTCAATAGCAGCACATTCTACCCAGGCTAGCAAGAAGAACACATGAAATAAAAGTGTCCTTAATATTCTGAAACTACAGGAAAGTGGAAAGATACATTTCCAATAAAAATAACCTGGAAATATTGGGCGTGGGAGGGAAGCAATTCTATATACATATGAGGAAACAGAAACAACACAATTTGGTCTATTGCAAAAGAACACACAAGCAGAATTTTGCTTTTAAAAAAACCCCACAAATATAAAAGACCTGATTGTCCTGGAAGTTGTTTTTATTAAAGAACTCACAAAGCAACATTATTGTTGCCATAACTTAACCTTTTACTGTAATATTTGTATAACCACGTAGAAAACCACAAAATTTTCATAAGCATCCCAGTTTCTAGAATCTCGGCATTATTTAAGAATCTGTTTTATTTACAAGGGACATTATCCTTACTGATGGACAAAGTGGACAAAGTAATATTTTTAATCTAATTTCCATTGTTTTAAAAGATCTGGCTTATAAATCATATGTTTGGGGTTGGCCATATGTATTTTACTTTTTTTTTTTTTTTTGCCTGAGCATAGACTCAGGCAACACTTCTCTTTTGCCAGAAATAGTTCCTGGCTAATGATTTCTGGGAATACTTGATCATTATTTTCACAGGGCAGTGGAACAGATTCTTTGCATGAGGCCAACAAAGGAGTCTGTCAGAGAGTAACATGAACCTTGCCATACTGCCACCCAGAAAGGAAGCCTTTTATAGAGAGCTTTAGAGGTACCTGGGAAGGAGGATGCTGCTTCTGCTCTACCTGAAAGCAATAGGTTCCTGCTGCCTTTGATGACTCAAGCAATATGCAACTTACCTCTGCAAAATCCAAATTTAGTTCTGACACGCTGCTCTTTCAATTTTACTCTCCCTATCGAGTGTGCCTGCTCACACCCTGTTACAGGCTGGATTTCACTCTTTGGCAACAAGCAAAGTGATTCCTGGGACTTTCAAATCAACCAGATGAAGACTGACTTCTTCTCACTCAAAATATTATGCAGCACAATTCTCCAGTTATTTTTCTGCAAATGAGTCTGACAAGTGCTGTATAATGTGTGAACCAACTTACACAAACAAAAGCATGAGAGAGCATGAGCAGAAATAAAATTATACAGAACAAACTTAGAACAGTTGTGAGGCTGCACAGACAGCAATTAGTTGACTGGCAATGCAAGAAAAGATGAATTTACCATTCAAAAAAACCCTGAACAGCACATCTAATATGTACTCCACAGGAACCAAAGACAATGCTTCCTCAGACGGAAGAGCTGTATCGACACCAGAATGAATACCCTTTTTTTTCCCCTATGCCAAGAAGGAATTTTCTAAGGAGCAGTCTCAGGTGGTGATGTAAAGATTCCTGAATTCTATCACAGTCATTACGTGACCTTGAGGAAAAAGATGGACTAAGTGCACAGGGTCTCTATTTACCTATTGTAGAATAGGTATATAATCATAACTCTTATCAATAACGCAGAAGGGTTGTGAGGCTTAATGAATTGTTAAGCGCTTCAAGGACCTCAGCTGCATAATGGCAATCTTCATTAATTAAGTTCTATTTATTGTCTATCACATCCCTTACTTGTGTCAATATAACAATATTTATATTTAGAGCAGCTACAGACATTTTTAACCCTATAATATTCTTTTGCCATACCATAGCCCAAAGATTTATTTTTATGTACGTCTAGAACTGACTGATGGGGGACGAAGAGAACACTGTATCAAAACTCCAAATTGGTTTACCCATCACAGCCCCTTGGCTCTGTCAGAGGTATGGAGTGGGGCTACCTCTTATCGAAGTTTGACCAATTAAATGAAGCTGAAGTCTATGCAAAGAGAACAAAGGGATATGGCTCTTTTGAAGAATTAAAGAATTTTTTTCTCAATCAATTCACAATCTGCCTTAAAGGCAAGTTTTACCATCTCCCCTTCACAAACAATAAATAGGATATCACCAGTCTGCTTAAAAACAGCATTTCTTCACCAATAAATGTCATTCCCATAATGATTGGTGCTGCTTAATGCCCTTTAAAAATCAGGTTTGAAACACAGCCCTTCTAATGTAAAACCAAAAAAACCCGAAACCAGCTATTGTGCCCAACCTGACCAGGGCTGAGAGGTGAGGCAAGAACATACCCGGCTCCTACTCAACTCCTGCTGCAAGTTTCCCTAGTAACCCACTGACCACATCTGGCCCACACAGCCCACAGAAACACCTCCATTGGCTGCAGATCATCAGTATTTTACCCACCAAATTTCAAAATTGAACAGCAAGTACGGCAGCCCTTTTACACTAAGAATCCTGGCTGCAAAGAACTGTAAGCAAAAACATAAATTTGTTTCCACCTTAATTTAAGTGAAAAGGAAATCACAGATTCTGATGTATTACCTGGGTTGGGGAGGGGAATGGTGAGGAGATCAATTAATGAAACATATTGGGGGGAGAAAAAAATGGTGATTTATCTTTCTATTTTTGGATATACGCTAAGTTCTTTGGGGCTGCTGAGCAAAAAAACCTGCACAAATTACTTTCCATCTGACAGTTCTGAACAATCACAGAAGTATTATTTGGTATGCTGCAAAACTAAGAAACTCTGTTGTCTGTCAAAAGAAAGAGTGAGAATTGTCTTAGACAGTAACACCTGATCTATTATTAATCTATACTTCAGAATACAGTTTAAATGTATTGACAGCTTCAAGCAGAAAATGACAATGTACAGGCTCTTTTAAATTCCTGAGGGAAATCCAGAACTATAGGTGAAGCCACTATTAAGGAGAGAGGGGAGGGAAATCCAAATTCTATTTCTTTACAAATACCCTAAATTAGTTACCATTATTTAGTAATTATGTGTGCCAGTATAAACAAATTGTTGGGTTACTGATGAGTCCATCTTCACGAAGCATCTGAAAATATGTGTTTAGAAAGGAATATCCCAACTTGAGAGCATTTTGAAGTAACTTAAAAATCATCTAACTCAGTCAAGAAATAACTCACTTGAGAGTGATATAATTACTTTCAGTTTGCTTAAAGCCAAGGAAAAGTTGACACAGTGATTAAAAGGAGGGGGGGAGTGCAAGCAAAGGAGGAAAAAAAGAGTTACTTTATACTGCTTGAAATTGGGCTATTCGGAGGCCTAGGACCTGAGCTTATTTGAAGAAAGATTATCTTGACAAATTGGATAAACATTTTGTGCATGACAGGACGCTGATGGAGAGTCTGTTCTGCAAGCACACCTGGGGGATAGTTTGCTTAGTGTGTGACCAAGGTGTTCAGCTAACCCCGAGTCCTCCCAGGGCGCTTTGTTTACCCTGTGACAGGTATAGGCAGATCTGAAGTCGAGGCCTCCATAACAGCTCCTGCAGACTTTGCAGATGCATTTTCCCCTCCTCCTTGGGACAAAATACCTCTTGGCTAGACCAGTCCCCAAAAAGCTCCACCAGAATTCAGCAAATGTCTTGAATTTAAGGAAACCTGCAGGCTGGCATGCCCAAGGCCAGTGAGCGACCAGTGCAAATAAGGCATTGTGTCTCCATCCTTCATCCTCCTGACACCTCAGCACTGACCAGAAAGGACCACTCCAACATCCTGAGAGAGTCATCAAGTAGGGGAAGAAAAACATGCCTCTAAACACAACATACTGGTTAGTCAGAAGGGGAGTGAGCATTAACCTGTGCAGACTTTTGACTTTCCTGCCCCAAAAAACAGGGACACAAATGTCTGCGTGGCCATTTTGTTGTGCCTTCACTTAGATGTCAGAGGCTGAGCAACACAAAACACCAGACCAAGGAGGCTGATGGCCACTATGCAGGTTGTTGGTGGCACCTGTTAGCATCACCTGAAGGACTCCTTTGTGCAGGCAGGGAGGAAGCAAACTTTTGCTTCTTGCAACAGTTGCACTGACAACTAAACCCTTGCAGATCCCAACAATCCACCCTCAGGACTTTTGTTCATGTGTGAATTCAGGAAGACAAGGATTCGATTCTCAAACCCCACATTCCCAAAGCTGCCTCACAACCCTCCCTCCACCTTTTTGGTGTGGGCTGGTTTCCAGTCAGATGAGCTCTGGCCTCTGGCCCTATGGCAAGTTGGTTCAAAGCACTAAGGACAGAAGACATTAGGAAGGGGCAGAAGGATGGATACGGAAGAAAGGACAGTAAGAGAGAAACAATTTAGTGAAGCTGAAGCTGTTATAGAAACACTCTTCAAAACTACAGAGCTTTACACTAACAGATGACAAAAGCTCAGATCAGAACTTGTTTTCTCAAATGCCAAAAATTTTGTCTGAACACTGCTTTCACAAAAGTAAATAACCAATCCCCTAAATATCCTCTCTGTCCAGCTCAGTTTCAGTGTGGCTTTTCTTGCACTTAATCCATGAGCATGGCTTTAGCCACTTCCTACCTCCAAAGAAACAAGCAGAGCCCAGAGAGTAATATTGTGGGAGAAAAACCCTTCGGGGAAGGAAGTATCAGGCTGGTGCCTCACTTGAGGTGTGGCAGGGTGGGACAAGGCAACCTCTACAGGAGGTCAGTTCTGACCACCAGCTGCCAGGGGAGCACACCCGGCTCCCTGAAAAGGGAAACCTGACTGAAAGGGCCTGTATGCCATCTCCACTTCCTGAGTCAAGCACACCAGTACATGGTCTCAGGCAAATGAGAACAACACTGAACTGGCGAACTTCAAGCCAGATCTAAGTGTTCTGCAAAGTGATTATCAAGCAGTGTGGGTACAGAACTGGGTTTTACACCCCAGCAGCACATCATCCCCAGCCCTATTTCTCTACCTTGACATTGTCTGATGTGTTTGGGGCCAATTGGCTTTCTCTACCTCATTATATTCATAAGATATTTTAAGAGGGGAGATTAGATTAAAAAAACTAAAATTGATAGCTTGGATTAACCCTTTGGACATCAGCCATACATGACAATACGTTTACATGGGAGAGGTCCACAATGCTTCTACCTCCTGCGCCCACTAAACCATGAAGGCAAGTAAGCACTGGTGACTTGCCATACAGCTCAATAATATTTAATAATATGTTAATATTGCTTACTGGACCAAGGCAGGACTAGGGAAATGTTCACAGCATTTATGCCGAGAGCTAAGAATGGACCAGGTCCCTAAAGCAACCATCAACCACTTCTGTACCACATCAATAAGTTATTTTTCTTCCTTGCTGACTAACAGTGACAAGCAAACAAAACAAAGCCAAAGCCACTCTGCAACAAGGCTGTGTCACCTAACACAGATTTGATTTAAAAGCCCATGGAAGAAACAGGGAAGCATTACTAAATACCTCAGAAATATCTGAGAAACTGTTTTTAACATTGGAAGCAGGGAGACTTTCACTGACTTTTGCCTTTCAAACAATTTTCCAGAATAGCTGTCATCACTATTCAAAAAGCACCAATCAAAACAGTAAAATGTGTAGCAAAATTGCTCTCCTGCAGACAGAATTTTTAGCCAGGCCATGTACATTCCCACATGTGTTTGGGCAGAACACCCCAAAGCCAATGCACATTTCTCTTGTGAGTTATGACAACAACTCTAACTTCAGACAGTGCTCCCCATGTAAGATACGAAGAGGTGATGGAAATAATTTATCTCCATCCTGTGGAAGTAACATGAACCTCCGTATATAGACCTGGAGTCAGCAAAAATGTGCCGTCATTAGAAAGTGATCTGAAGATAAAGACATTGAATGATAGGAAACAAATATTTTTCCAGGATATAACAGTCTAAAGGACACAAGCATAACGTTAAGGGCTCTTAAAAGTAGCTATGCACCTCTAGCTTGCCCTGGGGGTATTTAGATGATGAGGAAGGTTTTTATGACGCAATCCTTGCATCTTGTATTTCATTAGCTGAGTGTGTTGTCACTATCCTGACAGGAGGGGTTGTCTTTTCAGGGTGACTGAAGTAGAATTAGGACAATACTTCATTCCAATTCATACAGTTATTATTAAAAAGCAATTTTTCCTTATTTGCCTGTGACACTATACTGCACACACAAAAAGAACAAAGGTTGTCAGACCCAGAGTCGGCCGAGCAGGAATGTTCTGGCTCTGAACGTACGTGATGATGGGAGCTATTGTGTCCCAGCTGACACGGCCATGGCTCTGTGAGCGCTCGCCAGTCAGCGCATCTCTGTTTGCAGGAAGGAATCCAAGCCACACAGGAAGCAATGACTTTGCAGTTTAATAGAAGTCCTCAGGTACAGATGAGGCAAAAAGGCAAAAGCTTAGCACGAGAGAGGATATTTAATGATCTAACACCAGACCTCGATGCAAACCTACATAAATCCAGGCAAGAGTCTCAGCTGTGAGTATCCCTTTTTGATGAACAGGCACAAGACGCTTGTTATTAAAGTCCTTTCTCAAACAGTAAATGACCCAATTTTATTTTCTCTCCTCAGATTTAACTTTAGTCAGTTTAGTCAGATTATTTTCACTTTAAGAAAAACATGCAAAATAATGTTCATTCTATCTGTAAAATTAGTCTTTGCACAGAAAATACCTCACAATCCCCTTCTCTGCAAAACTCCAAGTGTCCTGACAAAACTTCCAAAAGCAATTTAAAAAAAAAAGAAGACATCTTTCTCATCAGATGAGTTTTGCATTTCCCATTCAAGTGATCCCCACATTTCTGAAGATCCCACATTTCTGAAGATCACACATTTGTGCTCAAGAGGTGGAAGTCAGACAGCAGCAATATGTGATACTGAGCAGTGATCAGATGGGTATGTTCACAACAGAACTTTCCATCAGCACAATCCATCAGGCTCCAGCAATACAAAATTAGGTTTTCAAAAGTAGGTTTCCTTTTTAAAAATAGGACTTGTATGATTTCTAAAATTGGAGCAGAGAACAGTGCCAGCAGAATGTCTGCAAACAAGCTTCCTCTATATATTCCAAGTGCAAAGAGCAGTGAAGCTGCAACATTCCTGCTCATTCTCAGCTTTAAAACTGAGTTTCAAGACCACCTGAGACTACTGACTCAATTTAAAAAGAAAATAATTTTTGAAATTGGTCTGTTTCTCAAAGCTTTTGCTACCTGTTCTAGCTAAAATTGGCTCAGCAAACACTGACACTTGTGCATCACCCTTGCTTGCTTTAGAAACACACCGTCTCTACTGTCACAATACAGTTCCTTTCTGTTTCTTTTTTTTCCTTCAAATACTCTGTGTGATTTTAATATCATAAACAAAATGTTCACAGCTGCAATGAGCACTCTCTTGCCTTACCCTCCATGTCAGGGTGTACCCTCTCAGAATATCTATCCCAGCCCATTATGCAGAAGACAACCAACCCTTTATGGCAGAAACGTCCCGAGCCCCATTAGCCAGGCAGACAGGCGCATTTGGAGCACAGAGCCCAGAATATAGGGGAGCCATTGTTTCACTTCAGAACAGGCCAGGGAGCCTCCATCACATGGGCAAAACCTTTGATGTGTCTTAGATTTAGAGGACAAGTCCAAACGAAAGCAGGGGGCAGAGCAGCTTCTGCTAAGCAGGGAAAACTTTTTCTCTCTGACGAGGGGAGGTTTTCTGTAGGAACAAAATAGACTCCCTCAGATGTGGCAGTGATGGTGCTGACTGGCAGGGCAGAAAACAAGGGCTGTACAGGGACAGCCAGGCAAAGCAACCACTGAGTGCAAAAGACAACCTGGTCTGATGACTAAGGAAAAGAAACAGGGCACTGAGCGTATACCTAATATGTAATAAATGTACTGATACTTTGCAGCTGGAAAAGTACTTTTATATGCAATTCACTTGCCATAAAATTTCTGACTGATGATCTTCCTCACCACAAGAATTCAGTATAAAGTGACAAGACATGACAAGAAGAGCATCTTGAGGACCAACAGGGAAAATCTAACTCTCTTGTTCTGGTATAGAACAATTGGGCCACCCTGAGGCTTTAGTTTAGCTCTGTACAAAAATCAAGATGCAAGTCACACCGTGTGAGACAGCAGCCAGAAGCAAAGCCAGTAAGGTCACAGGCACAAGATGATCTGAAGTCTCTCCTCCTTTTCAACTTTCTTCCAAATTTCCAGGGCTGGTTGCAATGGTGTGTTGTTACTGAAGATCTATCTTTAAACCAAGAATGAAATGGGAATTTCTTATCTTACAGCTAGACAACTGCAAAGACTGTCCACATTGCACAGTGAACAGTGACAAGAACTGAGTCTCCTAGACAGTGCATTTCCCAACCATGTGTCTGGCAGCCTGTCAGACTCAGGATCCACAGAGCACTAAGGGGGAGTTGAGGTCCAAAGTGTCTGCCAGAGACCAGGCTGCATCTGATCTTACAGAGGTATACCTTATCCAGCCCTTCTGTGGGGGAAAGAGGGGAAATGGGGATGGAAGGAGAGAAAAAAAAAGTAAAAAAAAAAAAAAACCCCACAGCTTAATTTACTTTTTGGGACGAAACATGCATAGACTCCTCTGCTCCAGGGTCAAGTCTAAGCTCCTACCCAAATACATGTCTTCACATAAATAACATGTATGAGTCTGGATTTATTAACTAGATTCTCATAATGCAGATTATTTTTTAGCAAAAACAATTATGCATTACTGCGGAACCCAGTTGTCAAATTCCTAGAAGCAGCTAAGAAATAATACAGTAATCCCTACATAAACAATCTGTAAACCACTTGGTGATCTTGGAGACAAGAACCTGCTATTAAACATAAGTGGTAAACTCTGAGACAATCATTTAGAATGAAGTGTAAGCAGAACATATGCAACAGACACCCTTTTTTTTTGTGCCTTCAGAAGCCAAACACCCCATTCTAACTGGGTGAAAGAAGCTATGTGCATCCCCAAGCAAGGAGCTTCTTTTAGTCATGAAAGGTGTTTCATACAATGTTTTACAAGTTGAATGTTTCTCTATGTTGAATCGCATTCTTGTTGGAGCGCTAAATTAACGCACAAGTAGAACAGGCATCTAGATGGCTTGGGTAGATCCCCTATTTCCATTATAGAACTATTCTGAGAACTATCAAATTAATATTTTAGTGACACAAGAGAATTTAGTCTGCATAATGTGCAGACAACATGGATACTAAGTAGACAGTGTTTCTTTTGTAATAAAAAGCAGAAAGCTTGTAAACTTAACTCCTATTCAAGTCAGAAACATCTTAAACCAGAAGTGAGAATCTTTTTATCAAATCAAGTTCTGCCATACAGAAGTTTCTTTAATGCCTCCAAATACATCAATCCAACAAGCAGAGATGTGTTTTGAGACACCTCATTTATAGTTATCAAAACCAAAAGGACTTCCTCTCTAATTCTTAAAGGCTTCATAAAAAAAGATATCAAAATATTTGGGGCTGGGGTCTGTTCATTTTTGCTACAGATCTAAATTCCATCCCTAAGACCACTTGCCTTTGCACTGGCATATCGTGCACTTGGGTGCTTTTTTACTTGGTAGGTTTGCTCTGTTCCAACTGCACTTGAAGAAGCACAAGATTGGTTTCTTGTGAGGCCAAACTCAGTGGCCCCAGCCCTCAGGTGCAGATGCCATTTTTCTGGCATTACTACTCACCCCCCAACAGAAGTGTGTTAATAAGGGGCTCGATGAAAACCAAACAAAACTATCCCGCTACAACTCCACATGAAATGTTGACTCAAGAAAAATAAAGTGTGCCTCTTGGATATACATCTGTCCACTTTGCACAGCAGATAGCAGGGGGCCTGCTGCAGGTGCTAAGGAGAGGGATTTAAGCCAGCTTCCAAAGTTCATATTGATAAATCGTCAGCGTATCACAGCAGCCATCTGCACACACCTCGTCACATCTGCAAGCCACACGCAGGCCTTGCAAGGAGCTCAGGGAGGTTTTACATACAGCTGAGCAAACCCTTCCCTCCTCCATCCACACTGGAATTTCAGATCCTCATGCTAGTTCAGCTCTTACCCTTGCCAAGAACCTCATTTGTCTCCACCAGGTCCCATCTCAAGGCCCTTCTTTTGACCTTGAGACCACAAGAAACTCTATTGCTTCTGAGCACCATTTTAATCTTATTTCACCACATCGTTTTATGTGTTCATAAACACATACACACTCTACCAAGACTTCCCTCAGGAGACTGCAAATGCAAATCTACTTGGAGAACTTTGGGCACCAATACAAACACATCCCAGATTGTTTATATCCCAATCTCCCAGTTCCTTCTTTCTACAAAGACTCAGCACTCACTTACACAGACTAAAAAAAAAAAAAACACCCAACCATCAGATATGTCTGAGCTATTCTCATTAATGAATAAAGGAGACAGTAAATGTAATAAGCTTGCATCATTATTTGGTGCCTGTACAATGCACTTTAGTACCTATTTAACATCATACTTATTCCTCAAAATGCATAAAACAAAAAAACCAACTTTCAGTACATTTACATTTTGCACAACTTTAAGCACAAAATACATTTTGCTGAATAGAGACAAGTAATTTAAGTCACATCCATGAGGGCACTGGTGAATTAACACCAAAAAGTTGAAATCTCAAAGACTGACAGAAGTTTTGGGTTTTTCCTGCACACCCTTAGATTAAACTCCCCTTTAGATAAAAACCACCTAAATGAAGTTTAACTTTTGCCAAGAGAATCCACTTTCAGATTATTTTGTTTTTCTTTTGCATAAGCCTGCGATTTTCACATAATCCACAAGCAAATAGCTCTATTCTGTAGATTAGAAATTATAAAAGACCATGTAATCAGCTGACAAAAGAACTGAAAACAACCCCAGAGGAAACGCAGAGCTGCTGTGCGGGCTCACAATGTGCTGCTCTGTCAGCCTCCCACTCCTTCAGCAGATACTCCTGACATTTCTTGTGCCATTACTGGACTTTATGAATGGGGCTGTAGGATGTTTGCTGGAGAATAATCAGAAAGGGAAGGGGCATGGTATCAGAGACAAGAGAGCTGCTTCATTCTCTGCTGACCAGATCCAAGCAATTAGTTCAGTGCTTTCTCTTACCACCACTATGAATCACAGCTCAACATTGTATTGAAGACTGAATTGTTGCTCATTTTTTAATAAGGATGCTTAAGAAATTAAACTATTGTAACCTCAAATAAACTGCACATGATTTGGTGGCTTTATTTATTTCACATGTATCCAAATGTTTAGGTACTTACACAAAGCCTCATCAACCTTTTTGGGACAGAAAAGTCATCTGTGAGTCTCACCAAAGACAGTCACCTCACAGAGATTACAGCTCTTTCCACTTCTGGTGCAGACAGAACCATGACAAGCACAATTCCTGCCACTGCACTTCCCTGCTCCCACTTGGCTTCCCCAGCCATGCACATGAGATGCAAATTACACATTAGGGAAGGGAAAGTTCTGGTAGAGAGAATTGGTTTGCAACTCTGAGATGAAACAACACTGCCAGTTGTGCAGAAGATCACAAACAAACAGGAGGAACCCAGACTGGATGTTACTGTTGTCACCTGCTCTTTACAAGCCTGAGCAGCACTTCCAACTAATTTTGAAAAAGATCTTCGGAAACAGCAGCCTTAGAGGTTTCTGTGGACAGGCAGTTCCAATAAAAGGAATGCCCCAGCAGACAGCAAGGATGTAACAGGGACACAAACAACAGCACCTGCACAGGAAAGAACTCGAGCTACCCCGAAGAAGGCTTTCAACAGAGCTCAGGCTCCCACAGGGGTTCCACAAAGACAGGCAGGTCTGTTCAAGAAGATTCCTTCTGCTTGTGGGGCTGCTCTCTTTGCTTCATTGATTTCTCTGGGTTGAGCCTGCCAAGTCATGATGCATCTGGGACAATACCTGGCCAATCAACAAGTACCTTCAGACATTTATTAGGATCTCAGCACCACCATGGCTTGGCCCTGTGGGATCACAGCCAGGGCGATTCCCTTATCCTGTTGACGAATAACACAGCTGTCAGGATCACAAGGCCAGAAGACTCATCAGCAGCATGTAGGGGAAGGGTGTGTTCTGAGAACTTTCAGAAAAGTGTGCGAAGTGTCGCCTACTGACACCCAACCTGCCAGCCTGGCACGGCCAGCAATGGCCACTGATGGTGGCAAAAGCAAAGTCCCAGCCCCCAGCAAGTCGTTAACAATCCCACAGCACTTTGCCAAGGGAGGGGCTGCTGCTGAACTGAAGACTTGCTCAGTGTGGGATTTCTTGGTGAGGTGAAAGATGCTTACCTCGGAGATAAGCAAATAGAGAAAAAATTATTCAGAAGTACTTGCTTGAATACAAAGGAAACCAAGTTTTAATCTCTTTATAACCGTTTTGCATTAATTTTTGCTAAGCTTTAGAGTACTATGATTAGTAGAGAACATTTTTATAAGTGAATTTTAAGTTTAAGTACCAGAATGTTTAATTAAAGTATGAGTAGAATATTATAAAACTCGTAATTCATGATGTCTGGTGGAGTTACATAAGCTAGAAAGGAGACTAATACCATCTGCCATGCAATTGCTCAGCATCAGCAAGTGACGGATTTTGCCTGGACCAGGAATAATTTTCCTATGGACACACATAATCATTACAGAATGTTTCAAAAAATACAAGAGTTTCTCAAATTCAGTATTATCTCCCCACAAAGTCAATACAATTATTTTCTTTTAAAAACATATATTCCCTGGATACATTCTTAGTTATGGAATGTAGTTGCCCTGTTCACAAAAGCGTGGTTACTTTAACAAGTTCATGGAAACTGAAATCAGGAGATCAAGATTTAAGAAAAGAAAACAGCTCAGAAAAATAGATACAAGAAGAAATATCAAAGAAAATTTAGACAAACCACAGATAAATAAATTTTAGTCTGTTTTATGTAAAGAGTTTGGACTGTCTAGTTTAATTGTTCAACCTCTGCAATTTTTTCAACATCTTTTGATATCTATTTAATCAGAAAATATTTTTAATTTTTCCTATCTGGCTCAAGATGTTAAGAGATGTGCCCTTAAATACTGAGGTTTGTACAGCAAGTGGAGCTGAAAACTGAGCTGATCCCATCACGAGCAAATTATCAGCTTTCTGACTGTGGAAGCAAAACTTCACTTAATCTGATGGCAAATAACGGCATTTCTCCAGCAATGCCTGCTTTGGCTAATCAGTCAGACTGATGGATGTTTAGCACTTACCTTAATGCAGATTTTTGCTTTAGCTAACATTTGTAGAAACAGAATCAATTACAAGCTGAAGATTACTGGGCTGATGGGCTTTCATGCTATTGCAGTTGACCGTGCAATTGGGTTTCTAAGTGACAGACACCACAGGACAGTCTCAGCTTGGCAAAATCCTCCTTTACTTTTCCACTTATCTAACATATTCTTCATTCAGCACTTTAATTTCCCACCCTTTGCCTTTTATTCCCGAGCCATCTGAGCAGAGAGTACAAACACTCATGTGCTTTGCTCCCCCTGATGAGGAAGTACCTCTGTCTGGGTGCCCCCAGCACAGTGGGACATCCCCCACCAGCACAGCCCTCAGGACAATTACAAAATTATCTTCTTGACCAGTCAATGTTCAACGTGGAAGTGCTGCATGAGGGAAGGCTTAAAATGTGGGAGCTGCACAGAGGGCTCTTGGCCAACACAAAACAAAGCTCAGCAACACCCTGGAATAAATGAGAAACCTTCACAATTAATGCTTTTTGCCAGCATGACCCCAAGCTAAAGAGCATTCTTGCAGCTAAATATTTTAAAAGAGGAAAATGGTTCCTATTTGAATGAATTTCATTGCTCCTCTCACCCCACCCAGTCTTTACCAACACATTATATTTACTAGCAATTATCATAGCCCACTTTCACTTTTCACTTTCCCCAGAAAAAGTTGTCAAATCAGGAGTCTTCAGTACATATTTAGAAACACTGGTGCTTAAAATCAAACCTTTAACCCTGCTCCCCAGTAGCTGTGGGGAAGGCCCAGCACTTTGCAGAATCGAGCCCAGAAATAAAGGTAATAAGAATGCAACTGTTTCCAAAAAGGCTCATCCACAGATTAGATGAGTATATTTAAGGGAGAAACCCTATTAAAGTTTTAGCAGGTAGATGGCATATGTAAGTAGGAGGTTGTTTTGTTTTGGTTCTTTTCAGTTAACTGTCTCTAGCCTGAAGCTAGAGTCTCTGATGTTTTTACAACTCAGTGATACTCCAGTTCACATCTGTCAGCTGGAATATTTACAGCTTTGTAATTATTAAAATTGTCTGAACTCCAGATCTCCAAGCTGGATGGCTTGGATGGAGTAGTGTGCCAGAAGGTACAGAAACAAGGCACTTGCATCTAATCAGGGTCTAAGTCAGGCACAGTTTCTCTCTGTACCACCACCCCCCTGTTACTTTACCACAGAAGTTAATTGATATTACACAGGTTTTACCACTTCTGATTAGGAAACTTCCGGAATCTCTCTGCCCTACTCATGGTTTGCTGTCATAAATCTTGTAGAAACTTGTGGCTCTTTACCAGCTGGTCAGTTTTGGCTGAAGTCAACCAAAAGCATCAGAATTAGTTGAAAGGACAGAGTATTCTCACCTGGGCCTTAACTGCACAGAGCTGCAGTAGAAAGCCAGCTTGTGGGTCAACACAGCATTGACAAAGCCAGTCCAGCAGCAACAAAAAGTGATTTCTCCCTTGTAGGTAAGCACCTAAAAGGAGTGGGATGACTTGAGCACCACTGATCTTAGCAGGAGCACAGAGCAGGTCAAGGGCACAGAGAGATGAATTTAAAAGACATCATGAGGCCGAGACCTTGCCCACTACACTGGGATGAGATTTTCTGAAGACTTATATAAAAACATCTGTGGGGATAAAAAAAATTTGGGGACCTTTTTCCCCACATACTCCATGAGAGAATTATCTGACTCACTGGCACCTCTGTTTTAATAATATCAGCAGCTCCTCTTGGATCAGACCTTCTACTGAAACGAAATGTGCAGCAGAGCTGGGAATAAAAATACAACCATTTTCCACCCTTTCCTTTCATGGCAAGTTTTCCCAGTGCATCACCCATTCCTTGGCACACACCTACTGCCAGCTCTGGGATTACCACCTGTGCCAGTGGTGGGCTGGACTCACAGGAGCCGTGCCATGCTGGGAGACACCGTTCTTCATGCAGAAGAGCCTCTAGATGATATTCGCATTGAAAAATGTTTGCCCTCTGTGTGTGCCTCCCCAGGAACAACACAGATGTGGGTTTGGGTTTTTTAAGGGACACTTGGGTAAATGCAAACACATTTCTTTTGTAATCAGCCTGGGCTGACCCTGTTTAGCCTGAGGTCAATGACCAGTGGCATCTGACCTGCCGAAGTTAATGCGGCAGAACAATGGGAGAGGGTTGGCAAGGCCTTATCCTATTACCTTTTTGATACCAAATTAATTGTTTTTCTCCCTCTCAATGATTCCCTGACCTTTCAGCTGTATGTGTTGCTGGCACAAAGTGATGGATTAAATTTAAGCAAGTACATTTCTTGACATTGTCTCACAGATTTAAGAGTTATTTAGGTCTTCCTTTCAGCACTAAGGGGTTTAAGAATGTGCTTATGATTGCAACCCCATTTGATAGTTAAAGAACACCGCAAATATTAATTAGCTGGGCAGTATCAGAGACAAGAAAACCAAAGAAAAGATCACAGCACTTATTACCAAAAAAGAGAATTCCACAAGTAATGAAGGCATAGAGGTGCCCAATAAACCATAGGTAGGCCACTCTAGATGTCTGGTATTACCTTAATTAGTAGTGCTTTATTAATTAGCAGACCCAAAAACATTACTTGTAGAATAAATTTGATTAGTCAGATTGACATTTCACAAATGAAGAAAAAAAAAATCCATGCTACTTTGTTGGATGAGGAGAGTTTGCATGAAATAGCCATTGGTTCCTACCACAGCTTTGATTGGACTAAGTTTTTGTTTCCTACTTGGAAACAAAGGTGGACCCCTTCACCACATGGAATAAACTGAGGTGATATGGTGGGTACCAACACCATTTTAAAAGAATGGAAAGAAATCAGTCCAGGATTTCCCCCACCATGAATCACTTAAAGCAAGGAATCCTGTAAACCTGATTTATGAATCTAAAGTTCAAAACATTCAAATTTGCCTGTAGGTGACTGTAAAACATCAAGGCTCTGAGCAAGTTCTTTGCTTGGCTCAGCTCTCTGTAGGCAGAGCTGCCTTCCTTGCTCCTCACAACCACAGAACACAAGTGTCACATTCTGTCAGGTTATACCACCCACAGGAGGCAAAAATAGTTTTTCTTCAGACAATATTTTTCACCTGTGCTAGCTGGCAAAGGCCAAATCAGCAGCCAGATACAACCTGGAGCAGTTCCTCTGAATCCATCTGAGCCATAGAAATAGACATGAATTTGGGGCTAACACATTTATGGGTTTCAGGTGTTTTGGAAAACAATAGAACCTGGTTCCCACCCTCCTTTAGACTCCCTCCACCAAAAAAAATAAAAATCCCCCCAAGCCCCATCTTGTCATTGCAAACTTTAGCTCCCAGGTCTCTTGGCCCTCTGCATAGTCCAGCACCATAATGTTCTGCATATACATAACTATGCACAAGATCACAGCCAAAACATCCTTATGGAAGATATTTTTTCAAATAAACACACCAGACTATATTCTTGAACTGGAGGAGTATAGAATCTCACAGGTGTTATCCCAAGACAAACACAACATTTTCTCCTGATTGTGTCACCAGGAGCCTGAAGAATTGCATGTTTAGTCCCTCACACCTCTGAAAAACATATTAAGTTAAACAAATTAATTAATTCTGATTTAAGCAATATTGCATCACAAGAAGAGAACAGGATCAACAGAAAGAAAATGTTACACCACTGGTTCCACTTGGTAACTTCACTTATTCAACACTGTTAAATAGTCCCTTAATTCATACTCCAAACACGGATGATTAAGCACATACATTAGCAAGATGAAGAGTAAAGGATTTTACATGACAGCTCTGCCCAAAAGTGACAATAAAACCTGCCTTAGGGAGAAATTGGGAGAGAGGTAGTAAAAGGCTAATCTTGTTATAATGATTTATGGTTTATGAAAAAAAAAAAAATCACAGTCTAAGCCTTCTTCAATTTTCCCAAAACATTCATACCTGCATTTAAATACTTCAGTAAGAACAGAAATATTAGCCTCTGTTTCCAGGATAATCATATGCTTCATTAAACAGAAGCTCATGAGAATATATTCTCAAATTCAAGAATTGGACTCATTTGATGTTCATAACTGATAACAAGCAGAATTTCACAAACATGAGCATGGTCATCTTCACATCAAGATGCAGAGTGCCTTCCTGGCTATAGGATAGCTCAGTACACTCAGATAGTACACTCAGATAGTACACTACTTTTGGCTTCCACTGACTTCTGTGCAGGAGGGACAAGCCCCATGAAATATTATAACTGTAAACAATTTGGAGGGTGTGGAAAATAGATAAGGCCAAATCACTGCTAGAAGAAAACCATACAAAAACACATGTCATGACCTTCCCAGGGCAAAGTTATTAGAGCAGCTGGATCAATAACAGGCAAGTCAGAATGCCAATTTCAACTGCATTATTCATTTTGGAAAGTGATAACACCAAAAGCTGCCCCAAAAAGGCAGTCTTAAATACCTATATAATGCAGTTTTCTATACTGCTGAATTAGAATAGTAAGGCTTTGTTTTACCTACATTATGGGGAAGTAACACACAGAAAAAAAAAAAAACTGTACTAAGAATGTGAATGGAGGAACTGCAGTTAACTCCAAAAGAAAAACATATTCAAGCAAGAGATTTGCAATAAGACACCAAATATTGCAGGAATTATGACAGGAGAGATCACGCCCCTACGCCTTTTTAACAAGGTTTGGGAACATCCAACACAAAACTTTTGAGCTCAGTGCAATTTAATTTCTAGTGTAAAAAAAATGATGCTTTAAAATCCTAATGCATTTCAGCTAATTCCTCATGATTTGGGTCTAGACATGATGCAAGCGTTCAACACGTGACTTACAACTCATGCAAGTCTCCTCATAAATAGACTGAGGAATTAATATGTAGTGAGGTGAAAGGACTAATTATCCTCCATAAATAATGAGATTAATAAAAACATATTGGACTTTAGAACGAGCTTTCAGAAACTTTAAATTAGAGGAGACTGCAGTCTACTTTTGGTAAGGTCTGGTATGAATTGGGATGGATGGTGGTTGTAGTTCAGGGCATTCTTGAAATGAAAAAGCAAAGACTGCACTCAAATGGAGAGTAACTGCATGTCTGTGATGCACAGATTAAAAATATTTACCTTATGACTTAGAAAACATCCCATGTGAATTCTATATATATTTCTCATTTTTAAATGACAGAGAACAGGAAACTTGTTGGTAAAATTACACTCAAAAAAAAAATTGTTAGCACCACACTCCCAAGTACATTATTTCCTAGACCCTCAAGCAACTTAACCAATGTAACAGCTGACAGCTATAAATATCAAGAACTTAAAGTGACAGCCATGTGCTGCAAGATATTTCTCTTCAGGGTTTAGCTTCACACCAATCAGATTTCTAAGCAACTTCTGTTTCACATTTCAGGAGAACAAGGCTTTGCATTATCGTTGTGGTCAACTGGTCAGCCATGGATTAGCCCAGAGAGGTGGTTGAAGCAACCGCAAATTCATGTAGAAAAGACCATAATATTCACCTTTTTCTACAGCAAAGTGAAGCAGTTTCTGTTAGCCAGCAAAAAAACATTATTTCCCCTATCCAAAGACTGAGACTAAGGGGGAAAAACACCTGGCTGGAAAGAACACAAGCATTGCCTGAGCAATTCCTTTGACAAAGGTGAATAAGCTTTACAAAGAGATTTTTATTCTGATATGAAACAACCAGCAAAGGGAAAACTTGCTGATATCACCAAGAACCATTGTTCTTTTAGTGGGTGCTCTTCTGTCAGAGCTATTGCTAAAAAATCCTGAGCAGGAGTTTTCCAGGCTGGCCCTTGCCTGTGGATGTGTGAGACACAGCTCTGCCGTCCCCTCCTCAGCATCTCCACCCATAACCAGGGTGGAAAGGTTGTCACCTCCTTTACCAGGGTATCTCTTGAGTATCTCCGAAATAGACAGAGGAAGAGAAGTTTTATTACCCAAGCTGAGAAAAAGTTCAGTGAAATTACTGGTTTTTTCCTGTTTCATTTTCAAATAGCCACATCTGTTTAGTTCTGTTCATCCATCATTTTGCCAGTCAATAAGTCCCCTACAAAAATTCTGCTGGAAGTTTTGGTTAAACAGCAAACTTCATCACCATCATTCACACATTCACAAGCTGTAATGAACCTGAGAAGGCAACAGAGTCCAGGGAGAGCCTGCACACATGGGCATCACCCTGCACCACCCCAAAACTCATCCTTCATTTCACCCAATCCCTCTCCCTGCCAACTTGCCCAGTGCCATTTCATTAAGATTGCAGCTCATCGAGCATTCAACAGCACAGCTCCTCACATGCTTCAAAATAAGTCAGCACATCAGTGCTTCCCTTCCTCCCTTGCCTTCAGCTTTCAATTAAATTTAGAATTGGCTTTAAAGTGCAACCCGAATGTATGTGGCTCAAAATGACCTTGTTACACCTTTCCTTACCTTCCTGAGCAGGGCTCTTGTACTCCAGCTCAGGGTTTAAAACCTAGAAACATGAATTTGCTGTAAGCTCCTGTGGCAAACTACAAGTCTCAAGCTGTTTAAAGTCTTTAAAGGTACGGCCAAAGCTAAAGTGTGCTCTGCAGAGAGAGAGATCTGGGAGCCCAGGTCCAGCAGCTTTCAGCAAGGTATTTAAAGCCTTCCTGCGAGTTAAATGTTTTTTCTAATTTATTTCCTGAACTCTTAGCACAGTAATAACTGCATTTTGTTGTAGCATAACATTAGTCATTATTAGAGTCATCACAGAAATTAATAAGGATAAGCCCTGCACATATGAGGATCCAAAAGCCATTTTCACACAGCACTTGACTCTTTTTCTTTAGTTGCTTCCTTGTTGCAGGAAAAGAAACACTACATTTTATATGATCCTGACCAAAGGAAGGGGTGGGCGATAGGATGAGTGGACCAGAAGGTGATTAAATTAAAGACACACTTTGAGTGTCCCCAAACACATCTCTAAAACACTAAAAGATTTCTGTGGCAACTGCCCTCCTATACCTGGCTCAGAGACAGCAGATAACCCTTAAATATTCCCTCAGGTACCACCATCCTTTACACGAGCTCCAAGTCAAGTTCCGGCTCTGTGACCCCTGGTCTGTTACCAAGAAGCATCATCTCTCTGTCTGCAAAGCATTTCTAGACACAGTGGGAGGGTACACAGGGGGCTCACAGAGGGGTGAGGCTGCCTGACCTCCACACCACAAGCGAGGCAGGAAAACACCTCCATAAGACATCCAGAAAGAGAAGTTGTTTCCACCCACCTCACCACAGAAATCCCCTCTGGAGGCAGAAACTCTCCTGGTCATCAGTCCCACATTCTCCCTGTCTCCCCCAAGGCCCAGCCATGAGCTGTGCTCCAGCTCTTGCTGGGAAAGGCCGTGGCCCAGAAGATCCCAGAGCTGCACCCACTGCACGTCCAGGCTGAGCCCTGTACCCCCTGCTTCCTTCTGCTGCTCCAAGGAGGAGCCCCAGGTGCCACAGGAATATCTCACAGGTATTGGGGTGAGCTTTAAAAACCCAATTCCTGCAGTTACAAATGTTTCTAAGTTACAAATTAATAAAGGGCACATCTGCAACCCCGGGCAGAAAGACAAAGGTGGAAAACATTCCCTAACTGCACAAAGCAGTAGACAAAGGAGAGAAGAATAATTAGTCTATCAACATTTTCTGTGCCTATAACCCAGACTCAGGACTTTTGATGGGCAACACAACCTTCTCTTACCATGCACCTTTACACTACTTGGCATTAAAAGGCTTCACCTTCTACAGAGCTCCTTACCTGATTCTTACTTTAAGAAAGTTATCTTACTCCTCACATTACTTTTCAGAATATTCCTGGGACTCCTAAAACTATTCACTATTTCTCTACTCAGCAAGATGCAGTAGTGAAGAAGATATTTGCTATCAGAACAAGAAACTCTGCTTTATTCCACTTAAAATTATAGCATAGCACTGCTATCTCAGATGAAATATACATGCTTTCTGAAATACATAATTAACTTTAGAGCCATCTGAAATTAAATGTATTAATTATTTTCAACTTCAGCATAAACTTTTACATTAAACTCAATTGTTTCAAAAAGAAAACAGTATAAGATTCAGGTACATTTGCAGGTTACTCACACAGTACACTCACATTAAACAAGCAAATCCCCTTTCAATTAACAGAAAATAGTCATCCTTGTCCTAAAGCAGAGATTTTTTTTCCTATTCTCCAGAAAAACAACACCATACCTTAGAAATTATAAGCAAAAACAAACAAATAGCAATACAAATAAAAATCCTTACCTAGAGAGGACACAGCAACTGTTGAGCTCCAACCAGACCCACACTGAGTGACTGCAAGCAAGCAGGTGTTATGAATGTTCTAAATGAAAACCACAGCTTGGTCCTATTGCATTAAATTAGGGTCTTCATTGCAGAAAAGGTTCTTATTTGCAGCCTTAGTTGATGTACTCAGCAGTGAGGCCCAAGATTTAACACCATAAGAATAAAATCCTACCACTGTGCTGGAGATGTTATCACCCAAAATTAAAGGTTCTGACAGGACCATGCCCTGCACTGACCAGTGAATTGCAGTACTGCTAAATTTGTTTTGTACATGGGCAACCCCAGTGCTCAGACAAACACAGCAGGAGTGGCTCCAGCTGTGATAATGTCAGGGGTTTGTCCACAGCCAGCTGATGCTGCACCTTCCTTCAGAGCTGCCATCACCTGAGACCAAGGGCAGCCCCAAAAGCTGCAGTCCAACACCCCATATTTTTAAAAAACAGATTAAGATGCTGAAATATGAACAAGAATGCCCAGAACGTGAGCACATGTTTCAGCACCCACCTCACCCCACCTGAGAGTGACCTCCTCAAACACTGGGCTGAAGAAAGTGTTGATCCATGTAGTTAATGACATTAAACAAATACTGAGGAGCTGAGACTCCCCATCAAAGTCTTCTGCTATGGGACATCTCTGTCTTCACATAAAGTTAAAAAACAAAGTCCAGGAGACAAGGCGTGATAAAAACAGGGAGTGAGGCACAAACCTCCTCCTGTGCAGCAAATGGCTCTGCCTGACACCCTCTGCCCCAGCTTCACCTGAAGTAGCTGGATTGCTCAAACCTCAGGACAACTGCACTGGATTGGTAGAGCTTAAACCAACACTGAGGATATGGAAAAGGTTCATACTAATTACACCATGGCAAATTTCCTCAGCTGGTGACTGGTAACGTGGGGTTTCTTGGGTCTCTGCAGAGGAGGACATGGAGGTGGTGTAGTTGCTGGTCATGGCCAGAAAAGATCTCCTGGTAGCCACAGAAGTGTTGAGTATTTCTAAGACTTTGCTTACAGAAGTCGTGGGATTTATTTTTTCCAAAGTCATCAAGTGCTTGTATAAACTCCTGATAAAAATTCAAGATTCATTTGGGCCACATAAAATACATCTTGCCCGTTCCGTGAGGATTTCAGGCTGTATTTTTATTCCCTCAATACCACCAGTCTAGAATGTTAAAACTTGTAGAGCATGGGATAATAAAGCAGCTTGAACCTGAGAGCTCTGCCAAGCATAACATCAAATCTTTCAAAGAGTGAGGTTAGATAAAGCACCAGATACGCAGCAAATTCTTGGTTGAAATAAAACACCAAACATTTCTCCTTGGCTGGCAACAGGTGAATTCACAGGACGGGTTTCCCTATTCACAGAAGTTTCTTTCATAGCAAATTCAAGGGTTTCCCTGCTTCCCAGGAAAACTCCATCTTGCAATATGTTTAAAATGTTATCAGCGTGGAAAAAAAAATAACAGTGCTTTAAACTGATGGGAAAGGAGCCCATTGGCTCTAAAGTTACCCTGCCCGAGTCGGGCACTCCGGGCTGTTTGGGGCCTTTGTTCAGGGTCAATCAGCCGTCGAAAATCAGCCCTGCCGTCACTGCCCGTGCTGGGCGGGATGACCAGAGGGTTTCCCGCAGCCTGCTTTGGGTGCTAATTACCTGTTCTACCCCCTTGTAAATACCTGTCAGAGGAGGGAAAGCTCAGCTCCCGGCTGAGGCAGCACTGGGGGTCTGGGGCAGCCGGACCTCGCTGGGGGTCCCCCTGTGCTTCCCCCATGGCAAAGACATCACCACAAATAACACATCCACAGCTCCTTCCTTCCTCCCAACCTCCCCACGGTGACAGTGATTACACACACACAGCATTTAATAACCAAAAGGTGTTTTACAAACCCTAAAGCTGAAGGTGGGGAAACTACCAGCAAATCCCCTTGCAAAGCGTAGAAGCCTACAGGTTGTTTTTACCGAGGGCTCACATTCACCACTGTGGTTAAAATCCAGAAGTCCTAAGCTTCACCTCACTGAATAGGATGGGGAAGGTGAGTGGGACTCCCTGGGCCTGCAGAGTCACTGAAAGGGAAATTTGTCTCCCAAACAAACATCCAAGAAATAAATGTGATACTCCAGAGGCCTTTGTTCCTCTGTGTTGCAACTTCAAAAAATAATACAGAGATCCTTTGGAAAAAAAAAAAAAAAGATAAATTAATGAAGTTTTCTGATAACCACTGGAAGTTTTTACAGTCGCAGCAGGGAACACCTTATGGGAGCGAGTGCCTGTGCCCATCAGCAACAAACACACAGGGTGGCTTGGCTGAGCTGTACTCCTCGCCCCGACATCAAAATGAGCCGCCCATGGGCTGTTTCCTAGGAAAAAAGGTCTGTTTTCCAGCGGAACAGCAGGCAGGGCGGTGGGCAGGGGTGGTGGGAGGCTGAGGCGCAGCCCCGGCCGGCAGCGCAGGTGGGTTCGGCCTGTCCGAGGCACTGCGGCCCCAGTGACCGCTGCTGGGAGGCGACGGGGGAAAGGGAGGAAAAGGGGGGGCGGGGGAGGAAAAAAGCTTAAAATTTTGCAAGAGCAAACAATCCTCCCGCGGACAGCGGTAAATAAAATAACAGCAGTGGGGTGATTTGCAACCATGTAACGGGGCTTTTGTCTGGGCCCATTTCTCGCCGCCGGGAGGGTTTCTGTGTTCCCTCTCCGCAGGGTCCCGATGTTCCCCCTCCGGCGACAAAGGCCGGGGGCTGCAGCCCCTCCCCGGCGCTCCCCCCGCGCTGCCTCCCCCTCCTCCAGCAGCCTGGGGGGCTCCGGGGTGCGGGGCTCTGCAGTGTCGGGGTCTGTAGTGCTGGGGTAGGACTTGCCGGCTTTAAAAAATAGCTTTTACTCATCTTTTTTAACTCATTTTATTTTTTGTCCCCAGTTTACATTAAGCCTGTTGGGCATTCTGTTCCCTTTAGGAAAGTTAGAGGTATTTATAAGTCTAATTAGAGGCATTTATAAGAGTGATTAGTGTGAAGCATCAGCTGCTGGCGGCATTCTGTGTGTGTGTGTGTGTGTGTTCACACAGGGATGCCACACTACAGTTTACGATTTGTTCCTGTGCCTGAGAGCTGTGAAATGCCCTTAATTCCCCTGGCACCGATGGCAACAGTGGGCACCGGCTGGTCCCGTCCAGCGGCTCAGCACCGCACAGGATCGCAGCTCAAGGGAGGGGCTGTGTCTCCAAGTCTTTGTGCAGCGATGTAGGAGCAAGTGGTTAAGAAAAACAAAAATTAAAACTAAGAAAAAAGGCAGAAAAAGCATGTATGTGCTGAAAGCTGCTGTTAGACTCTCAGGGAGCAACATGGCCCCACTTCTGCCTGTCCATGGGCTGCCTCACAATCCCTCAGCTCACAGGTGCAAGGTTGTCTTTCCCTCTTTCCCTTTGCTGCTGGGCACTGACTCTGCACCCTCACCCTGCATGGCCCCGTTCACTGGCGTGGCACAGGAGATGTTTGGTGGTGGGGAGGGCAGCTGGTGCAGCTGAGAGTTTTCCAAGCATCCACCCAAACCTCAGTGCTGCCAGCCTGGAGCTGCTGCTGGGCAGGAGCTGCCGTGAGCCTGGGCAGCCCCACGGGTCGCTGTGCATCCAGTGAGCCCCCCAAGCACCTCAGCCCACTGAGAGCACCCCGGGAACCACAGCTCCCCACCAGCCTCGCCACGGGGCTCCAGCGCTGCCTCAAGCCAAACTGTGCCTGACAGGAGTTTGAGCCCCGAGGTGCTGCCCACAGGCACAGGACCTGGGCACCGACCCCCTCCCAAGACTCCTGTGCCCGGGTTCTGTGCCCCTGTGCCTGCCTGTGCCCAGGGCCGGGCCCGCGGGTGCCCGTCGGGAGTGCTGGAGCTGCTGCCTGTGGAAGGGCCTCATGTTAGAGTTGCTGAACGCGTCTTGAGGCAACTCCTGCAAGCTCAGGCCCTTCTCGACCAGGGATTTCTTTTTTTCTAGTCATCATATAAACAGAATTAAAAGGTCAGTGCTGCCCCCACACGCTTACAAAAGCTTTTGGCTGGAATGGCTTGAGAATGATAGGGAGATACGTAGGGAGCACTTTAATAATGTATTTGTTTTGCATAGCTGTGGTCTGTTTCCCTGTCACAAAACAAGCACAAAAACAAATCTTCCTTGATTTCTGCTTTTAAAAACTTGTGTGAAAAATATGCTCAGATTTCTCCACATCCATTTCAGAGCTGTGTTTAAAGCAGTTTCTGCAAAAACATTTTGTGTATTTACACTGACACATAGGGATGGTTTATCTTCATTTTTTAATATTTCTTTCTAGGGACACATTAATAACCTGATGGTCCCCAAAATCACCCACAAAACAATTTTTCACTTAGTCCCCTCTGTCTAGTCCATGCAGCCCATATAATCCACACAGTGATTTTTCTGAGGGCAGACTTTTCCTTGCTTTTTCATTTTTTTTCTGTCTACATCTGTACAGCTACAGAAAGTCCCATACAAGCTGAAGGTGAAACACAAAGCAGAGGAGTTACAATGAACTCACTTTACTCTAAGTAGTACCAAGTGACCATGTACAAAAAAAAACCAAGTTACTTTTCTCTCTCTGGTCTTTTCAGCAACAGGGAGGTTAAGGTATCCCTCCTGGTAGGGGGTGAGACTCAAATGTCATGTTGAAGAATGACGTTGTGTGTGTCCCTTTAAAAACTTTGAATAGAAACCAGTTTAAATTTGAATCTAAAAAGATAAAGTGAGCTGGGTTCAGCCTGGAACTGGCTAAAATGTTTCATGCTACATCTTCGTCAGGAAAGAAAAAGCCACTTTTTAAAAAATCTAAACATTGCTTTTGAACATTTTCAGTGGCAAAATGCTAAAACACTGCTTTATATTATGACAACAGGCTGTTTGTTTTACTTCAGGCTTACAGCAAGGGCCAGACCCTGCAATGGGATGGAGATTCAGCTTGGAAATCCCCTGGATTTCTGGCTCTATTTGTCCTTGTACACAAAACCCAGGCACCACAACCAATAAATTTGTTCCAAAAAAGCGATGCTTGCCCAAGCCCACCCCAGGCATGTGGGTAGGAAGGATCAGGCAGGACAGGGGCTGGTGCAGACACCACTGCCCACCCCATCTCCGTGCCAAGGAGGGGTCTCATGGTGTCCTGGGAGCAGGGAGGGATGGGACAGTGCTGGGAGGGATGAAGGGACAGGGAGTTGCAGGTCCAATTCTCTGTAAATATCTTTTTGCAGTCCACAAAGGAAACTTTGCCACAATAAATTTCATTTAGTCTTCATTTTAGTCTTTGTTGGAGACTCATTTGAATGCATCTACTAAACAAACCTCTCTTCTTGCCAGGGCTTTTTTCAGCTTTGACTGTCTTGAATGTGAAGTCTCCCAACTGGAATACAGGTACTTCAGGGCTTTGGGAGAAAAAAGAAATAAATCCAAATCATTGACTTCAGAGAGTGCCCAGACCACAGGTGGGGTTATAGAACAGATTGACTCCGATGGAGGAACAATAAAATTTATAATCCTGCTTTCCAATCTGCTTGGCTACATGAGTTCAGGTACCAAAATCATAGCTGAAAAAACATAAATGTCACTAAAACACACAAAAAATAATGCAAAAGTATTTTAATGTTGTCTGATTAGAAATTCCATTTTCAGAAATATAACAAATACAAATGGAATCATTACTTTGTAAATATCTTCCCTCAAATCCTTTAAAACCACCTCAATGCAGATTGTAAATACATTTTCACAAATAAACCAGTGTAGCAAAAGAACAAATAGTTACAATGCATTTGAGAAAAGTCCTGAAATGAACTTGAAATGGACATGACTTTATGATACTAATACATCTGGAGAAACAGCATTTTTATTGTTTAGCAATCCTCAAATTTTTCCAGCAGAAAACTGGATGGGCACTCTCTGTACCATCCCTTGTTATTTTCAATTATTAGTTTGTTTGCCATTGGGTAATAGATGTGAAGTTACTTTGCCTCTGTTATGAACAGCCAGTGGTAGTTCTGAGAAAGGTGCATTAAATACCAGAAGGAAAATGAGCAAGGAGATGTAAGATGGAGCCTGATCCTGCTAACCCCTGTTCTTTCAAGAAATCCTCTTTCTTTCCTACTTACTGTGCAGTGTAAGAACTTCAGGATTAAGTCAGATCTTAGAACCATAATTCCATTTATTTGTAGAGGCAAACATGCCTTTTGCTCAACATAAATGTTTTCATTTAAAAGGAGCTTGTCAAGTCTGAAAGCGTTTTAAATTCACGTTCAGGAGCAACTTTGTGTGAAGTCTCAGCCATTGCGAGAGCCCAAGGGAGGGGCTGGATCTCGGCAATTCCAGCACCCAGAGCCCCACTGACCACTGGGCAAGCACTGCCTGTGTGGATGCACAGGATTCACTCCTTCAGAGAACCTTTGAGTCACCCTCACTGAAACCTCCTCTGCAGAGCCAGGGTGCCAGCAGCGGTACCAGGACACACACGGTGTGCACACAGATGCTCACAATTTGCTGTTTCATTCTATACACGGCGTTTTTTCCCCCCTTGAATTATCTCCTGTAAATAAAGAAGACAGAACAAAATGTAGTTTAATGTTCACAACATTTTACAAGTAGTAATACACAAGTTACCAACAAAAAACCCCCTGAAACCATTGTAGGAACATGTAACCCCTTTCTCACACGTATTAGCACACAGCTAATTCTGGATTGTTGCCTGCAAGCCTCAGGTCTGAGTTTTGTTACATTCTTAAGCCTGCATCAGAAAGTTAATCAGAAACAGTCAAATCACCCTTTTAGAGGCATTCTTAATTAAATAGCATCATATGTAGTCCCTGCAAAGGACTAAAAATATTCAGCTGTGGTTAGGCTTTTTTGTTTATACATTTCATCCAGCCCAGGAGTGCTGCAAAATAAGGCAGCAGTTGTCATCCTTTTTTTCAAATAATATACTTTCTAAAAGGAGAGTTTTTAAAATAGTTTGGATTCATCTAATGGCTGAATATCATTAATTCATAAAACTGGGCCAAGCCACTAAATAACCAAACTATTAGACTTCTTCTCTTAAAAGAGCACTAGGACACTTTTTTTTTCCAGTTCAATATGAAGCCATTCTTTTCCCCGAATTTCAATTGGTTAGGTATGGAAATCTCAGAACTTACTCGGGTTTTTTCAGTGTCTCAAGTGTAGGAAGAGAGTCATGTTACTCATGTTTACCTCTGCCAAACAGCAGTTGGAATATAGGCCCTTCGGGCAGAACACTGTGAGCATACTAAAGCAGTAAGTGATTCCCAGGAAATTCATAAAATGTCCTTTTCTAATGATTCAAGGTATTTTTGTGGAGGCAGATTATTTACTATTTTTAGCTTTTCCCAGTGTCTAGCTTGTCTAATTGCTCCTTGTGCAAGTGCTCTGGCCTGGGGCTATTTTTCAGCTCTAATTGCAAAAGAAAGGATTACATGGCTTTGCTTGTGCTGGAGATGGGGCTCAAACCCTCCAAAAAAACCCTCCACCTCCTGATTTTATACCCACCCAGAACATTCACTCCATTTGCTGGTCTCATCTATAAGTTCAAACCTGCTGACAGCAGGACCAGGTAGGTACCTGCTGTGTGCTGCCAGCTGTCAGGGGAGCAGGTCAGTCTGACCAGTGCTGGAGTTTTCCAATTGATGGTTCTCTCCTCTGCTTATACAGTGCAGCAATTACCAGAGGTGTTACCTTTGCAATTTTCTTTGAAATATCATGGAGAGATTCCCATAAAATGCTCCTTGTTGCAATTCTAGTTCAAAATCCTGGAAACAGCATAGTGAAATCAGGCTCTAGGCTGGGAATGGGCAGGGAGCAGACAATTTTGATTACAAGTCCATCAATTTACCTACCTACCTAAGTTTGGGGAAGGAAAATCAAAATCTGAAATTACTTTGACTTTGTTAAAAATGCCAAAATGCCACAATCAGAACTACCTAAACTGTACTACCTGGACTTTCAGAAGATGAGAAAACCATTTTGTGCCCAGGTTTATTTAACACTATTTTTTGGGTGCACACGAGGGCTCGTCAGGGTGTTTTCATCTCAGCCCTCTGGGTAACTTCACCAAGCAACAGCCTGGCAGCAGCTCCTCTCATTTCAGAGACTAAAACTCACAGCACAGCTTCTCCCAGAGACAAGAGACATGGATCTCCTCCAGAAAAGTGGAAAACCTCAAATCTTCAATTTTGCCTCATCTACATAAAGGGTGCTTGCATTTTGGCCCAAGCCTGAATTTGCCATTAAAGTAGCCCTTGTCTATACAAATGTTAGGAGAGAGTCCAAGCACCGTCACAGCCTGGTACCTCCCTGTGAAAAAGCAGTCACTGTCATCTCCTGCAAGGGTGCAGCAGTCCTCCAGAGCAGCAGCTATCTGAAAATAATTTCGTTTTCCTGTGATAATACAAACATTAGCACAAAGGCCTGGTCTATGAGAGCAGTTGTGCAACACGCAATAATTTCACATCCTGGTCTGAAATGTTCCACAGGCAGTTGGAGGGTCCAAGGCTGAGATCCAAAAGCACCAATGTATTCACAGCTATGCAAACATTAGGAACTACTGATGTCTCAACACATGCAACATCTTACATTATATTTAGCAGACTCCATTTGCGCTCACATGCCTACAAGCTATAAAGATTTACAGGAACTTGTGAAAAAAAAGTACAGATTAAGCCAAATAATTTTTTAGCTATTACTCATTTGAGGGTTTTTTGAGGTTTTTACCTCTCAGAAGATAGAGGTTCCTAAATATTCCAGCGGGCTCTAAATCAGTCACAACATCAGAGACTGTGTCCTCCTGCATGCCCAGATTGCCAGGGGTTTGCTCCACGTCTCCTGCTCGCCCTGCAGCCCCTGTGATGCTTTGTTTACTCACTGCACAGGCAGATCCCACAGCCATTCCCAACAGCCATTCCCAGCAGAATGACTCGGAGTCTGCAAACCCTGGGCATTGATGTGTTCCCCTCCTCTTTGCTCAGCTCCCCTCTGTGTTTTGGGTTCAAAGTGAAACTATCCCAGACTCAGGGACCCCGAGAGAGCAGGACTTGGGAAACGCCGGGAGAGACACTGAGGGCACGAGCGTATTATCAGAAAGAATTTGAGTGCTCCCAGCAGCCCAGCAGCAAATTAGAAAGTTTTGGCTCCCAAGAATGAGTTGTGTTGTTTGTTCCTGCACACTGCAGCTGCTCGTCCCTCTCCCTCCCTACCCCCCTCCTTTGGGTGGTTTATTACACACAAGCTACTAATGAATGGGAGCCGCTGTTTTACAGTACACCACACTTACAGGACTTATCTCTAGGCCTACCACAGATTTGACTGATCAACAGCAGGGCACCACCATCATAATTCTTCCTAGAAACAGGAGGATAAAAAGGGGTTTGTTGGAGGTTGGCTGTGTCTGCAGAGAATCCTGCCTGCAGGGCCTGCTGATGCCATCGCTCGCTGCTATGGTCTTTGGCCTAATAAGGTACAGAAACAAAGATTGTTCACTTGTTCAAGAATACTAAAGTACCCAAGTGATGGAAAGTGGAGGCAGCAGGGCACACATCCAAGTGGGATTAAGGCCACAAGTGCAACGTTACAGGGCTGACTGGGTGGCAGGGGGAATATCTGCCTCTGAAAAAAAAAAAATCCAGTTCAAACATAATTTATAACATGTCACTCACAGTCAGAGGTGGCTGTCATTAAGAGTTAAATGTTGCATTGTGTTCAACTTATTCTGATAAGAATTCTCTAAGCTGCTTATATGTTATCATAACTCATGAATAACTGGAGCGTGGGCATGGGGAGGGGGGAGAGGCTGCTGGGGCAGGATGGGACCCAGGCTGGAAGGCAGAAATGCTGGAGCAGAGCTGGGCTGCTGGGTCCTCAGTGTAGTGTGCCCAGAGCCTGCACACTCCAAGGACTTTGCAGTGAGTCTGAGAGCCTGCCAAGACCCTGATACTTGTCAAGGTCCGGGCTCTACTTGGACACATGCACCTTTTTTGCTTTTATGCATTTCTCCCAGATAGGGAGCCAGGCAGTAACACTGAGAGGATCTAAAATGGTGCACTCGGCCTCTGTTCAGCTGCTCTGTACAGTAAGGCTGTCTGAAGGTTTAAGAGCTGGAGTAAAAGGAGATAAAAATAGGCAATGTTATAGCCAAGTAAAAAGCCCCTAGGTTAATACTGCTCACTGGAAACAGGACTGGGAACCCAACAGAAGAGCAGTGAAGCAGCTTCTTTGGGCACAATATTAAATGCCTCTGAGTGGCTTGGCAGTTTGGAAGCAGTAGGATTGTTTTCTCTAGCTTAGGGAAACCCAGCAACAGACCCCACTGAAGTTCAAGGAGCTAGATCAGGCCCAGTCCCACTAAACTTTACAGACTTATTAGGGAAATTTTTCTCTACAATTTTTTCCCTACCTCATTTTGGGTGTAGAGGGAAAAACCTGTGTGGAATAAGAATTAGAATCATAGGAGCCTGTTCATTCTCACAGGTTTTTCAATGGCAGCACAGCTCACTTAGTGCAGATACCCACTGTAATTCCCAGTTAGAAGCATTTCTCTGGTGCAACTCATTCAGAAAGTACAGTTTGTTTACTCACTGGCTTGGGCTACCTGGATCACGTTACACCTGCTGGGGCTGCTGGTAATGTGGGAGGTTGATTTTAAACTGGCACTGTTGCTTTTATAAAGCCTTTAATGTCATAGGCTCTGGCTGTGTTCAAGATCTCTCCCATCAAGCCAAGGCTTAAGGGAGTTTGGGCTGAGACATCCCAGTCCCCTCTTCTCCTGTCACTCAAGTCAACAACCACAGCTCTGCTGCAGTAGGTGTGGGACAAATATTTCAGCACCTGACCTGTGCCTGGTCTGACTAAAGGCCCAGGATCTCCAATTTGTCCACAGTACAGAAACCCTGCAGCAAGTACCCAGTTCTCTGAGCACCAAGCTGAAATGCAAACATCTTCCTGCTAGCACAGTGCTGTGTGTGTGAAAGCCAGAGGGTTAATCACAGGGAGCTCGTGGTGTGCAGAGGGGCTGCTCTCTGCATGCCCACGGGATGCTGCAGGACGCTGCAGGCAGGGAGGCCACAGGGGCTGCATGGTGTGTGTGCAGACACAACAGTGCTGCAGTGCATTTCTGTTTCTGGCCTCTACAACTCCGAGGAGCTGATAACCACAGCCCTCTGTCCCTGCAGGGAGCAGGGAGTCCCCTGCAGCCACCTCCCTCCGCAGGGAAACAGCGATGGCTCGGGAGCTGCACCCACCCAATCCTCCCACCCCGCACCCAGAGCACACCCACGAGTGGGAGGTGATCCCACAGAAATGTGGTTGTGGGTGGGGGTCCCCACGGGGGGATGTGTTTAGTTTTTGTGCAGCCATAACAGTGTTCATATGCAAATACATTAATCTGGATGCAAGTTATGGGAAACAATCAGAGGTAAGCAAAGAAAAGCTAAAATAGATGCTTTACCCAGCTCTGACTTCTGTTGGATACGTGAGCAGGGGCAGGTAGTAGATTAACTGCGCAGCTCAGAGACCATTAAGACTTGCAGAGGAACAATTAGTCCAGAATTTGCATTTCATGAAATTGAACCTTTTATAAAACTTACAACACTGCTAATGACAAAGATTTCTTCAAATGAGTATTTCCCTCTGATCTTTGTCACGTGGGGTTTGTAGAGTCTTGCCAGGATAGGAGAACCTAAAAATGTAAAAGTCAATTTTTCAGCAAAAATTAAACCCACTGGTTTATTTTTACCATCTGTGTGGAGTGTAAGCAGAGAGAATAAATAAATAAATACTGAAAAATACATTTGTTTTAAATAAATGTGAACAAAGGGTTTGACACATTTTCAGTGTGTAGTGCTGGTTTTAAAACATGATTTTAACCACCTGACACATTCAATTAAATACAGAAAACTCTCCAGGTTGCATTTGCATTCTGGAAGAGCAGCTACAAAAGAAAGTGTAAGTGCAGCAAATCATTCTGAAAATAAACTGATTTGAACAGAGAATGAGTTCTCCCTGAAAAGCTGCAACACCACTGATTTTGTAGTATTACTTGAAAAAGCTGCAAGTATCCTACTTTTGCCCGTAAAACAGACCCACTTTGGGAAGAACTGACTGACAGTTTGGTCTACACTTCAAGAAATCATTAGAAAAGGATCACTTCTAGGAATACAACATTTTCATCAGGCCTCTTTTTTCTCCAACATTCAGGGAAATTTCTAATGCAGTTCATAGTCTTTACTAAAAAAATAAACCCTGTAGCAATAAATGATGGAAGAAAACCAAATCCCTTTTCCAAGCAGTGACACTGCCACTTTAATAGTTTCCCACTGTACTTGGGGTTAGTTGCCAGAGAAGCCTTGTTCAGCCTATTTGGGGGCCCCATGAAATGCTGCAAGCATTACTGAAATGAGCACTTGTCTTTTGTTGAGCTGCATGCTAGCACCATACAGTGCTGAGCTGATAAATCCACTTTTTCTAACACAAGCATTTTTCAAACAAAACTACCATGAGACTGATGAGTAATGCCAGCTTGCCAAAAAAAAAAAAAAAAAGACACACACACCCCTCCCAGCCGCTGCTGACACTGACAGCTGTTAAATTCACATATTCACAAAATGAGATGGGTTACATAACTGGAAATTACAAGAGCGACTCACCAGGGAGAGGAACTGCTAAGCAAGGCACCAGTGGGGCTGGGGAAGGAATGGATCACACATTTCCTTGTGCTCTGGCCCACTGATGGCCAGGATGAAGCTGCCTGGAGCACCCAGAGGTTGCCAGGCACTCCACACCCTGCACCATCAGGCTGTTTGTACTTTGTTCAGGGTTGTGGGAGATCTTTTTCAGCAAAGCAAGGATGCAGGTGGAAAAAAAAATACATCCGTTCTTCTATGTGTGCTATGAACACAAGGGTAGTTTAGAAGCCCATATGTCAATTTTTTGCAGAAACCGGGCTCTACAAGACTTTTCAGCAAATCTTGAGCAGCTGAGATAGGTGGAGAAGGTGGAGTTGAGTTAGGTTTGACAAAACCTAGGTAGCTTTTAATTTGCATCTAATCTTCCAGACATGAAAGCACTTTGCAAAGATATTGTTATTATTCTTACTGTATGGCCATAGGGCTGAGCTCTGGGAAAGGTCTGTAATCTGCCCATGCAGCACAGGAAGGCAGTGACAGAACATCACCCCATCACTAGATCACCTGCCTTTATTTCAGTATCTATTTCTAGACTGGTTTCAAAACTTTGACAAAAGCATCTGATTCTGGAAAAACCATGAGGCAGATGATGGAGGAAAGGCTCCTGAGAAATGAGGCTGTGGAGCTGGTGGAACAGTGCAGAAGAAGGAGCAGTGAGGGAAGATGGCAATGTCTGCAGGAGCTGCCAGACCCCCACGTGTTGTTGAGACTGCCAGAAATTGGGTTCTTAGGGGGGCTGATCTGGACATAAATCAAAGCAAAAAACTGGATGTCTGTATGAATAGCAATAATTAAAAATAAATCCAGTAATTAAACCGCCACTAACCTCAAGCTAAATTTTATACATCCAAAATAATCTATGCTTCAATTTTTTCTGCTCATGGCTGAATTCATTCTTCTTACATAGTAAGAGGGAGTTTGTTTTTATAAAAAAAAACCTAAAATCTTTTTTATAAGCAAGTTTATCAAACAGGAACTGAACATGAAATGACCAACTAAATGCATAAAGTTCCATGTGCTTTGTCATGCTACCTGTAATAAACTAGGTTAATGCAAAATCAAGATGCACAGACAAATCAGGGGAAAAAAAAAAAAAGAAACACAGGAATGAATGCTTTGAGAGTGATGTCACCTAAGCTGGTGTGTAGGTACAGTCTGCTGCGTAGGGGAGCAGTGAAAGCATAAACAGAACTAGATGTGCATTAAGCCACAAACAGAAATAGCTGTGAACAATGGCAAACTCTGGTTGCTCTTGGAACCTTAATGTAAGGAAACATCCTTATAAAAGATAAGACAATAGTGGGTCTATAAATGACAGCCCCGTAGGCAGGGAAGCATTAAGAACTTCCTATAGTTCGTAAGGTATCAACCTATACTGTAACCCTTCCACAAAGGCTGACATAAGTGCTTTCTCTGAATTAGTCCACCCAGAATATGAAAAAGCATCAGAATTAGTTTGACTTTTCCTCTGGACACCAGCCACAGGCTCTCAAGGCAGAGAGGAAGAAGTAAAAGAAGACGGAAGTGCAGCACTTGTTTAGGACCTTTTGCCAGCACACCTGTAAGTCCCAGTGCTTATTTGCCCTCCCTGCTTCCTGCAGAACCCACAGACCTTTGCCAGCCCTGATCCAGGCTGGGACAATGTGCTGCTTTCTAAAGCAGTGCTTCTCTGTCTCTGAGGAGTGCTGGGAATGTGGGGTTTAGACACAAGCAAACACGAACTAGACTGAGGCTTCAGTGTCCATTTATTACATTTATTTTCTTAATTTTATTTTGAAGTGGATTTTTTTATTGTTTTACTTGTTTGCATGAGTAATAAAATGCATTCATTTAACTGGCCATGTATTTAATTCAAAAACCTTAACAAAATACCTCCTAGCACCTCACGGCCCATGGGCTGAGACACGTCCCTCTACAGCAAACATTCCTCTGAGCTTTCAGGTAGTAGATTACCCCCAAATCTCAGATTTTCTTGTAGAGTGCCATATACTCTTCTCAAAAAAAATTTAATTGAAGGCTATGAACACTATTCCTTAATACAACTCCACAGACCACCCACAGCAAACTTTCCAAGGCCTCGTGGTCCATGGGACAGGGGCTGGGAACCACCACAGGCTTGGTGATTCTGCTCATTTCTGTCTAACACTGCATTAAGCCCATTCACATTCATCACTCTGTTGAAACTCAAAGAGCCTGCACTTCAGAGAGTTTTCCAAGAAGTCAAATGAAGCTGAGTGAGCACTTCACTGATGGGTAAGAAGAGAAATTGTCCCACTGCAGCTACTGCTAACATAGGCACCTCTAGGCACTCCACATCCTTGGATGTGGGGGAACTGAACAATGTGAAGAGGTACAAAACATGCAAGCCCAGGACCCATTTCAAACAACATTTATAGATTTGCAGCTGATTATTAATTCAATAGGATCTACAGAAGTCAACAATAAAGAATTTCCAGCTAGTCCAAGCTCTTGAGATCTCCTCGTTGTTCCCTCTGCCAACAATTCCTCATTCCAAGCTGGAGGCTTTGGGGTAGATCTGGGGCATTTTTGATTTTAAAGTTCCAGTGGAATAGTTGTATCATGTCTTTTTAGACATGATCTCGTTTTCCAGGCAGAACTTGGTTACTGAGTGCTGACATTACAAAGGAATATATGTTTAAAAAAAAAAGTTAAAAATTCCACAAATGCTTTTGAAAATATTGAAGATTCACCTTCCAGCTATTCACAGTCCTATTTTTGATTTTTTTCTGAAAAACAAGCAAATATGCTGGTCCTCACCAAGGGCTGTAGGCTCCATCCTGCCAAGCTCAATCACAGAAGGCACTCCCCTGAATCAACATGCTTCCTAATGGGAATAAATTGTGTCCAGCAGAGTCCTGTTAAAAATCACTGACAACAACAAACTATTATTAGTATTCAGGGTAGAATTCAATACTGTCACCATTGATATCGTTGTGTGCAGGTGTGGGCCCTAAATTATTTTATGACAACATTCAGCCGCATTTCTTATTCCTCCTGGTCTTCAAACCTGCTCCCAGTGGAGCAGATTATGCTCACCCTATAAGAGGTAGGACCTTGACCAACAGATATGATGGATTTGAGGAGATGTTCTGCAGAGCAACGTGTTACTGCAAGCACAGATGAGAACTCTTGCTGCTGTATCCTGTGGGACTTCTCAGCAGTACAAAGATGTTTAGCACAGTTCAGATGCTCTTCCTGAACTGTATTTAACAGTTCTGTCTCTGTGCAGTTCCTCCAGCCCTGGTGGAACTGCTCAACAGGGAAGGGACTAGAAGAAGGACATCAGAGCCAGGCCTTGTGAAGCACAAGTGTTTGGGCAAGATTCTCACTGCACAATTTTTCTAAGCCTGGGAACAAATACTAAACCAATTCTCTTCCTTCAGAGCAGTTTTACAGTCACCTGAAGTCTGAGAACACTTTCCAGCTCAGAGACTGGACCTTGCTCCTCAGTGTAGTTCCACTTACCTGACAGCTACCAACTACTCATGAGAGCAATGCATGAGGCTTTGTAGAAGTGGGAATAAAACACCAGAGCAAATCCACTTGCTCAGAAGGGAAAGTTTCTAGATTCAGTAACAAAATCAAAACTGCAACAGCCTCCCCTTCCCCACATAATGTGTTGCTTAAAATCTTAAAGGAAAAGAAAATCATATTCTCTATTAATACGATCTTAGCATGATCAAATTTTTTCCTACAAAAATACATAACCAAATTTGTGGCTTGTCTATTTGTACTGCAAAGCAGTAAAGGAAAACCCTGTGAAACTCTCACACTTCCATTCCACACTATTCTGAAGTTTACTTAATTTCCCAGTTTCAAAATAGATTACAGGGATTAAGAGACTTTTGAATCTAAAAAGAATGCACGTATTAGGGAAATTACTATCTAAAATAAATAGTCCACTTTAATAAGCAGTCTCCTAGTTTTTATGATACTAAGGGAAAAAAAACATGCTTCACAGACATCTAGTTTAACACATGTCAGTCAGCTTCACTTACAAGTTTGGAGTCCAGAGGTAGACAAAATATTAGTTTGGTTTGGAATATGCAAAGTGCCAATTTTTCGTATATTAATGCACCAAAGTACTTGATACAATGTTGTTGAGGAAGGAAAAAATATTTGCCAGAAGGGTTTATTCAAGGAACCGTTACTGCAAATAAAAACTTTCAACTAACAAGGATTTTTAAAATTGTTTTTTAATATGCTTTTAATGACCTCTACTCCTCATACCTACCTCCTTGCTTCCCAAACTGTTTGTACTGTCCCCAATAACACTCAGTGGAAAGCTGTCGTTCCTGGCTAAATCCTTACTTAGGTTGGATGCTATGCCTCCGTTAGACAGGGTCACAAGGTCACAATCGATTTTGGAGGCCACCTGGAGAGTCCAGGCCGTGAACTGACTCAAAAAATTTATATCAGAGCTGGAATGGTCCACCTCCCAGGGCTCAGCCTGCGCTAACACCCCAACCGCAGGATGGAGCCTGCCAGGCCCAGCTCAGAGAGAGGCCAGAGTTGTTGACCCCGTTAGCTGACCTCTTCAAACTTCAGGAGAATTTTTCTGGCAGTTACCACGGTGACTGGGCACTCCAAGCTTATCCTTCTTACTGAAAAAAAAAAAAAAAGACGAAAAATTAAGAAGAAAAAAAAATGTTAAAACCTGCCTCGTAGGGATGTCTATCAAGAATCAAATATGTAAATGTTTTAATTGTTTGCTTCTCCCCTTAGGCTGCTCTGGCTCTAACTGGTACATCCCATGTGAATATCAAGAAAGCAGTTTGGCTAAAAACATTTCAACTTCTGAAAAACTAATGCTCAGTGGATTTAATGAGTAGCATTTCTAACTGAAGCCAGTGATCACAAGTGCCTAGTGACACACTAGGAGGTTCACTGTGAAATAATATTTCTTTTTCTTTCTGTATCTTTCTCCAAATTACTACCATTCCTTTTTGAGCTGAGAAGAAGCTGAGAAAAGTCTCGGGGAAAGGAATCTATGCTGCCTTCATCTTTCTTCCTTTTAAAAACTATCTGCTTGGCAAAACATAAAGTATGCAGCAATACATTGCTTTGGTCTCTCAGAAGAGACTGCATAACCTATTTAATGTACCATGAAATATTATTTAAGAGGAAAAAGCAAAAAAACCCCAAAAGTTGTCAGACATTGTTACTGTTGTTTTTTTCAGGCACTTTGAACACTAATCACTTCACACATAAAATTTAGCAGGTAAGCAAGGTCTCGTGATGCTGACAGAAAACACTTGAAACACATCAAGGGATCACAGAGCGCACTAAGTAAACAAGAAAACAAAGTGCACTCTTCATTTCTAAAACAATGAGGGGAAAACTGGTGCTTCTTAATTTCAGAGCAATCACATATTATATACAAAGCTTTTATGTAAATTTTCCTCATGCTCCTCTACTTGAAATAGCATCTTGCAAAAGGGAGCACTGAAGAGTATACTGCATTATAGCTGGAAAAATCCTACTTAAGGGCTCCTGATGGCAAACTGTCAATCAGTATTCCCTGCTTGTTATGAACTGCTCGTTTCTGGAGTACAGCTAAACAGAGGTTTAATGATTGAAACTTTAATGGCATTTTGTCTCACACATGGTTCTGAAGTATCTTCTGTTGTTTGAAGAGTTAAATATGGATATTCAAATTGCTGCTCAGCCACTGCTCTGCTCCTCCTGGGCTTCTCCACTGGCAGTGCTGAGAAGGCAGAGGGGACCAAGCTGCTGAGTTGCCTCTCAGGGGAGGAGGTCACTCAGACCCTAAGGATGAAAAAATAAAGCAGGAGATTTGGGTGTGGGAAGCAAAGAGCGCATAACTGATCTTTTGTTCCAGACTGGTTTTTCATTTCTGCTGGAAGGATGAGAAGAAGGCAGTCCAGTACTCGTGTGTTGACTAACATTAAAAAAAAAGTGAATCCAGGCATGGTACAGGACTTTTTCTCCTTTCAAAACTGGTTCAATTGCTTTGAAATATCACATATCTCGATGCTAAATAGATACATAGAGACATGATAATACTTAGCAATACTGAATTAAACATGGAAACAATTTAAATTAAAAACACTGAAAGTTTTCCTATTATTAAGGATGTGTTAGAAAAAGGCTAAGCCTCTCATTAGGAGATGAATTTTTTCATTTGTGTTTTTGTTATGGCTATACAACATGGTTTTATGTTTTCTTCTTTTTTCTCTGCATGAAATAATGTAAATTGAAACAATCAGGTGACTGATTAATAGGCTAGTGGGAAGAAAATAAGTGTTTGTTGAATTTTATTTTGTTGCATTCTTTTTGAACAGCATTGTATATATAAGCATGTGCCTTTCAATTAGATACCATGATTTATGAAGTCATGCTCAGGGCTAGCCAGGTTGTTGACTCAGATTAGAGCTATGATGCCAGCTCATTCCCTGGTGACAAACACTGACTGTCCTTCCCGCAGCCAGGCACCCCTGGCAGCCTTATGAAAAGACCTTGTGGTTGGCAGAGCACTGAGCAGGAAATGAGGTCCTCTCCGGTTTGGGACAGAGATGACTGGAGTTACAGAAAGCTGTAAAGCAAAATCAGCATCTCCTGAGTCACAGACTTTAAGCTCTGGTGGGCTCCCCAGTCCCCAGCGTGACCCGGCCACCAGCGCTGCCTCGCCCGCACAGCCGGCAGCCTCCCGGGAGCACCTGCAGACTGCGGCTCCGCGGGGAGACGGGACTGCTTCCGTGTGGGAGAGGGGCAGAGAGGCCACTACAGTCCCCCTTTCTCCCCATGTGCCCCAGCCTGGAGCTCAGCACCCTCCTGAGGGAATGCCTTTCTCCCTTATCCCTACCAGAGAATTTTTTGGCACGTTGCGTGGTGTTTTTCTAACAATGTCACGAGGCTTTTATCTCAGCCTATAGTTTGGGGATCTTTGTGTGGCCTACACTCCTGTAGGAATTTCACACAAAAATCGCTGGAAAGCAAGAAATCTTTAAGATCTGGTGGGAAGCTCTATGCTGTGTTTGCCTCTTAGCTTAGCCAGCTGCACACCACAGAACATCTTGCCTTGTGGGTACTACAGCAACCCAGACACCTGGACCTGAAATGGGGGAACTTGGCCCTCTGCTTCAAAGATCTCTGAACCAGTAAGTGAGCTCCTGGAACAGGGTTAGAAACTCTTACTGGAATAATGGAACAGGACTCCCCAACGTTCTGTGTGTAACAGTTTCACTCCGAATTCCCTCAATGCCATTGAAACAATAATATTTAGACCATTTGGGGCTGAGATTATTGCTTTAATAAATTGGTTTTTTATTGGTTCATTGTGGCAAATAAGCCCCCGATTGATTTTGCTCCTAATCAGCATGGAGAATGCATTCCGCTGTAATTAAATCCCGTGTAACTGGGCACTCTGTGTTCGCTTGTCTCTTAGCTTGCAGTGGCATGAGATACAGCACATCAAACGCTAAACTCTCCACGATAGGCACCCTGCCAGCGCGGGGAACGATGATGCTCGCCTTCAGCGTGCTTACAAATGTGTCTAGCTGGAGCACGCATGGAGCAGCGAGCATCGCTTTGGAGACGTAGGAAACTTGTTAGAGGAGGAAGATGGACAGGGATAAGTCTTTTCTCTCGAGGAAGGTTTGACCCTCCCCTCTCTGAACAGGCTGCGAGAGAGGCGGGGGCCGCCCCCCCTCCCGCTTCCCACAGGTCCC